>PJEM01004188.1:63336-80903 GCA_004023845.1 Helogale parvula | reverse complement strand
CCCAGGCGCCCCTCGTATTGGGTTTCTAAGTATCCTCTACACCCTGCTCTGCCCTCCATCCCCACTGCCCTGCCTTCTCAGCCTCCCCTCCCTTCAGAGTGGTCCCTCTACCTCCAGCCTCACCCTTTGACACCACAGCATCCACAGTGCCACCAAGGTCAGCTGGACAAAGCGCACATCCGACCTCGGTGCTCCCCAGCGAAAGTCTCCAGCACCCTTGGCCTAAGTCCCAACAGCCTCCACCAGCCCCCTTCCTGAGCTGGCCCAAGCCTCAGATCCTATCTGTGTCCCAGGCACACCAGACTCCCCGGGGTGGGCGTGTGTCTGTCCCCTTTCTTTCCTGCTTCTCTGTCTTTGCACACACGGTTCCTTCCTCTAAGATGCCTGTTCCCTTTCACCTCCTTTGTGAATCAGCGCAAGGGGCTTCTCCTCCGTGCTGTGTGACTCTCCGCTGCTTACCTGGGTGATCCATTTGCTCCTCTGCCTTTACAGGGCTATGCCTCCCACCAACCTGTGAGCTCCTCAAGGGCAGGTCATGACCATTTTATATTCCCCCTGCCCAATCTCACACCCCATGTAGGGTCTGGTACAAAACAGGCTCTCAGCGAATGAAGGAATGAATGCACGAAGGCAAAGGGCATAATTTTGTTCACCCTTTGAGAATTTGCCACGCGGCAAGGTTTTGAGCAGAGCCCTGCTCTCAGGCTTTACTCTAGAGCTCATAGCATCAGATTTGGAAGTCAGGGGTGGGGGGGCTCCTAGAGCCCCAGCATCAGGGAGGACAGATGAGGAACACCACTTTGGGAGAGCTTGAGCCACTCCAGGGGAGGAAATTAAAACTAAATTGAATTAATTAGTGTTCATATTGAACCCTACTTCTTGAGTGCGCTAAATCTGATTAAACAAACAACAGAAAGATAGAATCACTTTGCTATCTTTTTTCCTTTTTTTTTTTTCAGTAAGAGAGAAGGAAAAAAAAACCAACAACAAAGACGTTGACTTAAGATATGGTCCAGGGCTGGGGGCCAGGGGGGACCTGGTGAAGGCTCCTGTTGTTCGGGTCGGAGGTCGCAGGAGCCGCCGCTGCCTGGGGATCAAGCTCAAGGTTCTGGATGATGGAAAAACCTGGCCTGATGCTTTTCCTCAGCGGACCCTTAACTCGCTAACAGGAGCCAGCTGAGCGAACACAAACAGGCGCTGGAACGCGCACAGATCCCAGCTTCCTCTGAAATTTCCAGGCCTCTTTTTTCCTGTCGGATTCCAGACAGATGAAATTTTCCTGGCCCCAGCCCTGTTCCTGGCAGCATCTCCCCTCTGAATCACCATAAATCAGGGCTGGGGGTGAGCCGAGGGATTTTCCTGATGGACAAGCTGCTGCCCTGGTAAAATGGGGGCTCCATTTCCTAGGCTAAAAATAGCTCCGGGGTACATGCCCGAGCCCTCTTCATCCCAAGGCCCTGTAGGTATCTGCTTTGACTTTTAAATATTCGCATCTGCCTACGCTTATTATTTCACCGAGAGGGGCTGTGGACGTGCAGATGCGAGCCTCTGGGGGCTCGGTGGTCGTAAGCGACACCATTGTTCGGGGGATCACAAGGCAGGGCGGCTGTGCATTCCTCAAAGCCTTCATCATCCACGGAGCCCCCAATTAATTTCAGTACAAACACCGGATTTGGCCTCCCCCATGCCTTTGCAGCCATAACACATGAGGTCATGCCGTTTTCTGGTCAAGTTTTGGGGTGAGAGGGGAGCTTCCAGGCCTCTGGGGGGGTGTGCCCTGCATGGCTCAGGCCTCACTCTTTACCGCAGGGGGTCCACCTGCACACCTGAGTTCTCTTTCTCACCTTCCTACTATCAGAAGTTCTGAAATCTTCTATTTCTTTCCGCCTTTCTTTCCCTAGCTGCAGAGAGTTGCCAACCCACCACTCCTCGGATTCTTTGACGACACCCAGAGCCCCTCACCTCCTATGCATTTGCATGCGCGGGCTCATCTACCTGGGGACAGCTTTATACCCCTTCCTCTGGCTCTTTGTTCTCGAAGATTCCACTGCAGGAATTTCTTTCTTCAGGAAGCCTTCCCCATCACGTCATTCAGGGTTGAGTCCCGCTCTCTCTTCCGTATTCCTACAGCTCATTGATTCTCAAACATTGTCGCCTGCCTCAGAATCATCTAGAGCATTTGTCAAACCACAGGGCGCTAGGTCCACCTCCAGTTTCTGAATCAACAGATCTGGAGCAGGGCCGGCAAATTTTGAGAGAGGGAGAGAGGCAGAGAGACAGAATCCCAAGCCGGCTCAAGCTGTCAGCACAGAGCCCGATGTGGGGCTCGAGCTCACAAAGTATGAGATCACGACCTGAGCTGAAATCTGCATGTGTCTCTCTCTCTCCGACCTCCCCTGTTCATGCTGTCTCTCTCTCTCTCAAAAATAAATAACAGCATTAGAAAAAAAAAGAGTTGGCAGCTTAACCAACTGAGACACCCAGATGCCCCAACATTTAAAAAAATGTTTGTTTATTGAGAGAGGAGGAAGGGAAGGGGAGAGAGAGAGAGAGAGAGAGAGAGAGAATCCCAAGCTGGCTCTGCATTGTCAGCTCAGAGCCCAACGTGGGCCTTGATCTTAGGAACCATGAGATTGTTACCAGAGTCGAAATCAAGAGTCACCCCCAAACTTAACCAACTGAGCCACCCAAGTGCTCCCCAATTTGCATTTCTAATGAGATCCCTGGAGATACTGATGCTCCTATAGCTCCCAGCGACCATTTTCATTGATAGAACTGCTTGGTTGCGATGTTTTTGTCCTTTCTTTTTTTTTTATGTCTTTATTTTGAGAGAGAGAGGCAGAGAGCGAGTGGGGGAGGGGCAGAGAGAGAGGGAGACACAGAATCTGAAGCAGGCTCCAGGCTCTGAGCTGTCAGCATAGAGCCCGACGCGGGGCTTGAACCCGCGGACTGTGAGATCATGACCTGAGCCGAAATCAGAGGCTCAACCGACTGAGCCACCCAGGCACCCCTGTTTTGTCTTTTCTTTCTACGAGGAGGGCAGGGCTGCCTTTTCCACCTCTACATCCCGAAGAAGCTGGCCTCTAGAGTTTGCTGATTGAATGAAATGTGCATCCAGTGTGGACTTTCTGGTTGCAGCGCTCAGTGGAGGGAAGGAGGGCAGCAGACAGAGGCTTTCCGTTTAAGGACTTGGTTGCTGTCTTCCAGAGTGGGTCCGCTGGGCCAGAAGGGTGGTGAGCTGGGCCCTCTGGGTCATGAGTGGGAATCACCCCAAACTAGGTGAATGAGTGCAAACCCCTCTCCCAGGAGGCCTCAAACCAAAGGGCTGCTGATTCAGCTGCCAGCTGGAGATGCCAGCAGGAGGGATGCGCAGCCAGGGTTCCAATTTGATTTCCTCCCTCTGGGAATGTCTCCTTCTGGGATGACAGAAGGATCCTGGGAACCTTGTCCCTTGTCTTGAGCTAGGTCAGAATCCCAGCCACCTTTCCCGTTACTTTATGCTCCAGACACAACATCGGCTGAGATCTCACCCCCTGTCCCAAACTATGAGGACACATTCTATGTCTCAGTCATCTCTCCAGCTGCCCCTTCCTGTTCCGCACTTAGAGCGATGTTTTCTGTAGTTTCTTTCTGTCTTTCTTTTTCTTTCTCTTTCTTTCTTTTCTTTCTTTCTTTCTTTCTTTCTTTTCTTTCTTTCTTTCTTTCTTTCTTTCTTTCTTTCTTTCTTTCTTTCTTTCTTTCTTTCTTTCTTTCTTTTCTTTCTTTCTTTCTTTCCATCTTTTAAATCTTTATTTATTTTTGAGAGAGAGACAGAGTGAGAGCAGAGGTGGAACAGACAGAGATGTAGACCCAAGATCCGAAGCAGGCTCCAGTCTTGAAGCTGTCAGCCCAGAGCCCGACTCAGGGCTCAAACTCATGAACTATGAGATCATGATCTGAGCCGAAGTCAGATGCCTCACCAACTGAGCCCCCCAGGCGCCCTTCTGTAGTTTCTTTAACGTGCCTTTTCTTTCAGACCCCCATACCTTTGCTCAGGCTGTCCCCCCACTCAGGTCTCCCCTTGTTCCTTGCTTGCTGGTGACAATCCAACCCATCCATTTGAGGTTGAGCCCAAATGTGGCCGCCTCCGTGCTGGTCAGAGGCTCATTGTCTCCTCTGAGCTCCCACACGGTAGCAACATCATGGCGTATTAGGTTATAGTTCAAATGGCTTTGGTTCCTGCCCCAGGTGACAAGTCTTGTTAATTCCTCTACCTCTGTCCTCCTGCCCGGTTTACAGTGGGTACTCAGGGCACTTGGAATTGGGTCACACCTGCTCATCTTGGAGAATATGTTGGTGAGGGGGATCAGCGTGGGACATTGCTCATCCTTTAACCGCCAAAGCTGCTTGGCTGAACACGGGGTCTCCATTCCATGCATGCCCCTGTCTAGCCACATGCTCAGCTGAAAGCGGTAACAGGTTGGGGCCAAGGAGGGCCGGTGCCCAGTCGCTGGTGTGGCTCAGAGAGCAGAGATCCTGAGGCCAGTGGGAGAGAGTTGAAAGCCTGGTTCTGCTTCTTACAACCTCTGTCAACTTGAGCATGTCACCTGTGGTGGAACCTCACTTCCAAGGAGCAAAGGGGATAATGTATGCTAGGCTTCCCGCCTTCGCATGGCTGCCTCCCCGTTCTTCACCAGAGCTTCAGAATAGGGTCCATAAACTTTGTAAGTCCCAGAAGTGGTCAGCTTTCCACAGATCCCCTCCTTAATTTTCGTATAGCAGCGGGGGACAGCAGTCTGAAAAAGGCCGGGAGCAGGCTGTCTTACCCAGGCCGATTTCAGCTGGAAAACCAGCCCTCAGACAGGAGGGAGGAAAAATTATTAAAGGATTAAATCCCGAATAATCCTATAAGCCCCAGGAGGCTCAGAAAGCAATAAGCCACAGACTTAAAATCTGATCTGTGAAGTCACGGGGGTGGAATCAGCATCCGAAGGCTGGGAGTGGGTTTCAAGTGTGCAACGCGGTCAGACCTCTTCTAAAAAGTGGCCTCATTTTCATTGCTGGGACAGCGTTTTTCTTTCTTTTTTTCTCATCTTGTCATGGTTTTTAATAACAAGGAGTGAGCTGTAGGAGTAGGGGAACTTTAGCTAAAATTGCACAAAAATAAAAATTTAATTAAAATACACAAGTCGTGAAATTCCATTCTTGTCAAGTGAGATGTCTTGGGATTCTGCTCCAGCCCATCTTGCTCCGGGGGCCCCAGGTTCACACCGGCTCCTCCTCGGCCTTGAGCGAGGACAGTAGCCTGGCTCTGCACTGCCCAGATGAGCAGGGAGGTGTCTTCCGGCCCCTCCTCCACAGTCATGGATGAAGGAGATGGCAAGTGTCCTGGCCAGAGAGGGTGGGGGCGGGGGAGCAGAGGGCTGGAGTGGGGGCCATTTTATAGGACTGGAGGCAGGTCGCCGTGTGGGCTATGGGAGCATCATGAGCTTCTGGGGCAGGAAGTATGGCTTTCACATTTTCCCAGGCAGAGAGAAGAGCACAGACCTGGCCACTGGAACCTGGAAGTCATACATTCTCATCTCAGTGATGTCACAACTCGCTGGACAACTTTTAGCAACTTCCTTCCCTCCATGGGTCTCAGTTTCCCCATCTGTAAAATGCGTCCATTAGGCTAGGTCAGGGATGTTTCCAAAATGTACGTTGAGGAGTCTTAAGGATTTCACAAAGCTTCTCTGGGGTCTTCGAGGGTTTCCCTTGAAGCTGTCCCTGCCTCCTCCATTTGTCTATTTCACAGAGTGGGTTTTCTTATTAAGATTTTGTTTGAACAAAGGACACTTCTGGTTGGAACAGCGTGTGATGTGCCCCTTAGTGTGTGACCCCAGCTTTCATCTAGCTGCTCCTCTCTCCAGCTCCACCCCCCACTCAGATCACCTTCTTTTTTACTATTTTGTTTTCTGAGTCCTGGAACTCTTTGAGAATTGGATCAAAACTACCAATGCTCTCTCCAGAAAAATACACATAGAAAAAAACAATACCTACGTGCTATGAAAATATAACTGTTTTCACATCCAGACTCCTCTGGGGAAAGAAAATGCCTTTATCTGAGAAAATCATAGTGCCTCGTCTGTGGGCCCCAGGTGAGGGTATGAAAGGTGGGAGCAGAACAGAGGGAAAACTGACTTGCTCTGCATGAGAAAATGGTTCACCAGCCGGCAGGTACTTCCCCCTTTCTGCTCTGGTTGTCCTAGATGTGGAAATCAGCCCCATGACTTCAAGACCAAAAAATGTGTCATGGACTTGGCTAAAGGTCTGAGGACCTGCAAGGAAGAGAAGATGGAAACCCTTTCTGGACTTGGTCTTTCGGTAGCAAATGATGGAACACCAACTCGGATTTCTTAAGGTGGAAAAAAAAAACCCAGGGAAAATGAAATATATTGGCTCACTTCACTGGGAAGTTGGCAGGGGGCCATGATTCCATTGGGTTCATTCACTTTCCTGTAGCGAGGCCTCTCCCACACAGTTGGGAAATGGCCCCAATATCCCCGGGCCTACCCCACACCATCTGGGGTATCTGGGGATGGGGGACCTTAATAGGATTGGGCCGGGGCTGGGTCAGGAGCTTACCCTTGGCCGGGGCTGGGATACGGTACACGTCAACATGTCCAGAAACATGGAATTGGGGAAAAGTAGTTTTCTGTTGTTTTTATTTGTATTTTTAAGATTTCATTTTTTAAGGGGTGCCTGGGTGGCTCAGTTGGTTCAGTATCTGACTCTTGGTTTCAACTCAGGTCATGATCTCATGGTTCGTGAGTTTGAGCCCCATGTAGGGCTCTGCGCACTGACAGTGTGAAGCCTGCTTAGGATTCTCTCTCCCCCCTTCCCTTTCTCCCTCATGCATGCCCACTGTCTTTCTCAAAATAAATAAATAAAAATTTTAAAAATTTTATTTTTTAAAGTAATCTCTGTGCCCTGTGTGGGGCTCAAACTCACAACCCTGAGAGCAAGAGTTGCAGGCATCACCGACTGAGCCAGCCAGGCACCCCAGCAGTTCTCTGTTTTTACTGAATGGCAAAAAGGACACTGAGCAGATACAAACACACACACACACACACACACACACACACACACACACACAAATACAGCAACATCAAAACAAAACAAATGTCTAATCCGCCCTGCTGGTCTTTGAACCTTTACCTGTATAACATGCTGGGTGAATGAAGGACTTAACGAATGATTGAATGATTCTGTGTGTGTGTTGAGGTCGTGGAGGGTGGCTGATTTCTCCCTCTGGGTCAATCCAGAGTAGAACAAGGACTGTGCCAGTGCCACCATGTGCTGAGATGACCCACAAACTGAACTAATTTGGAAGATGGTGGCGTCTGTGATCTTTGGGAAAGTCATAAGCTAGATCCCAGCATCCCTAGAGGGGCAGGAGGGGTGCATGTGGAATGAAGTGAGCACTAACTTTATTCAAACTCAAAGGATTGGGTGTCTTATCTGGATACACCTGGATCACACACACACACACACACACACACACACACACACCCCAAATATTGCATGCAGTCCTGGGGATTCAAGATGCCCTGAAACCCATCCAGTGGAGAGCTGCCATCTTGGACCCCGCCCATTTCTGGCCTTTTACTTTCTGTCTTCATGCTCACTGATGCACTTTCTTTCACAAAGCAGGTTTCAAGGCTGAGGCCCCAACTCTAACCCTTGGCTGCCTCTAACTACACTCTGAGATGTGATACCAACACTCCCATGAGAATTTTTTGGGCTGTTCTCAAAGGACTACTGGGCAAGTCTGGCTTCTGCATTTGTACCAGTTTTCCTCCCGCTCGGGACGAGGTAGCAGTTCCTGAGAGACTAAAAAGGTCCTGCTCCCCCCTCTCCTCCCATCCCCACTGCTGAGAACGAGTCCTTTCTGATGACGTAATCTCTGGCCCCCAGGCATCAGACAGAACGAGCAGCTGCGGGTCACCGGCCGCCATGGCGTGGTCCGGGGCCTCAGCTGCTGTGGGATTTACTGCTACCTGCTTTTTTGGGATCTGACAACTGTAGAAAGGGTTGGGGAAAGGATTTGAATTGGTCCCAAGGAAATAATTTAAAAGACGCAGGCGAGAAGGGGTCCGTTGATACGGTAGTGACACTAATGAGCCACACCCTAAATGTCTGGTAATGAGAATAAGCAACATTTTGCCCCGCATGGCGCATAACTCCGCCCGCCCCCTCGCAATTGCGTCGTGTGCTGGGTAGGTGCTCGGCCCAGGTTTGTACAGAGAACGAGAGGCAGAGCAAGACTTTAAGCCTGAGCTCTTTCAACTCCCTCCTTCAACTAGGTTCCCTCTGCCGGGTTTTACTTGCCTCACACAACTTAGGTGAACTAAGAATGCCTTCCATTGGTTGCTGTCTTACTTGGTGCCAGGCACTGTACCAGACTTGCTGCCTGTGTTCTCCCGTCAGATTTTCCCCTGACCCTATGAGTTGGACATGATTTTATTTTATTATTTTTTAATATGTTTATTTTTTCTTTTTTTAATGTTTTTTTTTAAATTTATTTTTGAGAGAGAGAAAGAGAGAGAGAGAGAGAGAGAGAGAGCGTGAGCAGGGAAGGGACAGAGAGCAAGGAAGACACAGAATCCGAAGACAGGCTCTAGGCTCTGAGCTGCCAGCACAGAGCCTGACGCGGGGCTTGAACCCACGAACTGTGAGATCATGACTTGAGCCGAAGTCTCAGTGACTTGATGCCTAACCGACTGAGCCACCCAGACGCCCCTGGACGTGATTTTAAACAATTTTACTTATTTTTTGTTTGTTTGTTTGTTTAGAGAGGCGGAGAGGGGCAAAGAAAGAGGGAGAGAATCCTAAGCAGGCTCTGTGCTGTCAGCCCAGAACCCCACACGGGGCCCTGAACCCATGAACTGTGAGATCATGATCTTGAGACAAAATCAAACGTCGGGTCCTTAACTGACTGAGTCACCCAGGTGCCCCAAGACGGATGTTATTTTGAAGATAATGAAACAGGCTCAGAGTGGGTAAGCTGTGTGCCCAGAGACACAGAGAGACTTTTAGGTTGGGTCTGACTAGTATTCCCACTTGTCTGCCGAGTGTCACCCACCCCCAGCAGACTCCACTCAACTTGATGGCCGGGCGTGTGTCTTTCCGTCACTGAAGCATCTAGTAAGTGCCCAATGAAGTATCTGGGAGTCACTACTGGGGCACTTTCTGGAATCTAGCACACACTCTGAGCCAGGCTTCAGGTTTCTGGATGGCTAGGAGGGCTGTGGGTTGAGGCTGAAAGAAAAAGGAAACAAGGAGGGCTGATCTGGTTCCCGTGGTCTGTATAACCCTGTGCTGAGCTCCCCACCCCTCCAGCCAGCAGCGTGCACAGACCTGACTACGGCGTTTACCCTTGCGATAGATTTCCATCCCTCTTTTTGCAAGGCAGGTTTTTAAAACATTTATTATTTATTTATTTACTTTTATTATAGTTTATTGTCAAGTTGATTTCCATATAACACCCAGTGCTCATCACAAGTGCCCTCCTCCATACCCATCACTCATTTCCCCCTCTCCCCCACCCCCCATCAACCCTCAGTTTGTTCTCAGTTTTTAAGAGTCTCTCATCGTTTGCCTCCCTCCCTCCCCTTAACTATTTTTCCCCTTCCCCTCCCCTATGGTCCTCTGTTATGTTTCTCCTATTCCACTTTTGAGTGCAAACATATGGTATCTATCCTTCTCTACCTGATTTTATTTCGCTTAGCATGACACCCTCGAGGTCCATCCACTTTGCTACAAATGGCCATATTTCATTCTTTCTCATTGCCATGTAGTACTCCATTGTATATATATACCACATCTTCTTGATCCATTCATCAGGTGATGGACATTTAGGTTTTTTCCATGATTTGGTTATTGTTGAAAGTGCCGCTATGAACATTGGGGTACATGTGCCCCTATACATCAGCACTTCTTTATCCCTTGGGTAAATCCCTAGCAGTGCTATTGCTGGGTCATAGGGGAGTTCTATTGATAGTTTTTTGAGGAGCCTCCACGCTTTTCCAGAATGGCTGCACCAGTTTACATTCCCACCAACAGTGGAAGAGGGTGCCTGTTTCCTCACATCCTCACCAGCATCTGCGGTCTCTGGATTTGTTCATTTTAGCCACTGTGACTGTTGTGAGGTGGTATCTCATTGTGATTTTGATTTGTATTTCCCTGATGATGAGTAAGTTTATTTATTTATTTATTTATTTATTTTGAGTAAGTTTATTTTTGAGAGAGAGAGACAGAGTGTGAGCAGGGGAGGGAGACACAGAATCTGAAGCAGGCTCCAGGCTCTGAGCTGTCAGCACAGAGCTCGATGCAGGGTCAAACTTACAAACCGTGAGATCATTACCTGAGCAAAACTTGGATGCTTCACTGATTAAGCCACCAAGGCGCCCCAAGATTTCCACACCTCTAAACAACTCAGTTCTCCACCATCACTGCCCAGATTTACCTCAGTTCTGACACTGTCTCTCTGGAGATAGCATTAGATCACAAAGATTAAGGGTTCAGGCCCACAAGACTGCTGCTCCCACCCCCCATCTCCACTTTAGACCCCAAATGCAAGTCCAGATTGTCACCTGCAATTCTGACTTGCTGGCTGTAGATCAGAGGTCCCCATGATCTTCTCCTTTGGTTCAGTTAATCTGCTACAGTGGCTCACAGAACTCAGGGAAACATTTTGCTTACTAGATTACCATTTTTTATAAAAGGATATATAACTTAGGAGCAGCCAGAGCGGAGAGGGGCATAGGGCACAGAATGGGGGCAGGATTGTGGGGCTTCCCTCTGAGCGAGCCAGGCCCCCCGAATCTTCACGTTTACCTACCCAGAACCTCTCCGAACCCATCTTCTTGTTTTTTTTTTTTTAAATGGAGGCTTCATTTACATGGGCACAATTGATTAAATCATTGGCTTTTGACGTCTAAACTCAATCTCCAGCCCCTTTCTCCTCCCTAGCAATCAGGAGAGGTGGGATCGAAAGTTTCAGCCCTCAAGTCACAAGGTTGGTTCCTCTGGTGAACAGCTCCCCTTCTTTAGGTGATTGGGGGGGCTTCCCCAAAGCACCTCACTAACACAGCAAAAGACTTGCCAAGCTCTCATCCCTTGGAAAATTCTACAGTTTTAGGAGCTCTGTGCCTAGAAGGGGACAAAGACTAGATATATATTTCTTATTATAAATCACAGTATCATATTATGTTATAGTGTCATCATTTATTTATATGTCTGTCCCTCTCCTTAGACTGGAAGGATCTCAAGGTTTCTGTTGCCCCGGCACTTGGACCGATGCCTGGCATGTGACAGGTGGCTTGTATACGATTGTGGATTAAATGAGTTAATGAACTGAGGAAGCGTGGCAGGATGGGGACAAGCTCAGGGATTAAAGGGGCCGTAGCCTCTGTGCTATGCAGTGTAGCAGCAATACAGCCCCGCGGAAGCCATCGCCAAACAACAAGTGCTCATTGTTTTCTCGGCTCACAGCTGCCTCTGCTGGGTCTCACCTGTATTTGGTTCCAGGCCGACAGGTTCGGGTATATTCTGGATATTTCTCCCTTTTCTTGGGAGATGCTCTTCTAGTGGCAACAGCAGGAGCAGAAATATAGGGTGCCCCTTTCGGCTGTGCCTTGGAACTGGCATGTTGTCACTTCTGCTCATATTTCATTGGCCCAAACTGGTCACATGTCCAAGCCCAACATGACTGGGGTGGAGAAAAACCTTCTGCCTGTTCTCCTGCCTAAAGGTCGCAAGGGGGGTGAGAGGAAATAGCTGAAGAATAATTTACTATGGTCCCCTTAATTTCTTTTTATTTTTAAAGTTTATTCTCATTTATTTTGAGAGAGAAGGAGAAAGAAAGAATCCCAAGCAGGCTCTGCGTTGTCAGATGTGTGACTCGATATGTGACTCGAACCCAGGAACTGTGAGATCATGACCTGAGCTGAAATCAAGAGTCAGACCCTTAACCAACTGAGCCACCAGGTACCCTTACTACAGCTGTCTTTATTATTTAAAAAATTTTTTAATGTTTATTTAAACATTATTTTTGAGGAAGAAAGAGAGAGTTCACATGTATATGCGTGCACACACACGTGCGTGCAAAGGGGAGGGGCAAAGAGAGAGGAGGAAAGAGGATCCGAAGTGAGTTCTGCGCTGGCAGCAGAGAGCCGCATGTGGGGCTCGACCCACGAACTCCGGGATCATGATCTGAGCAGACGCCAAACTGATTGAGCCACCCAGGCATCCCTAATGTTTATTTATTTTTGAGAGAGAAAGCATGAGCAGAGGAGGAGCAGAGAGAGAGGGGGGATAGACAGAGGGTTTGAAGCAGGCTCTGTGTTGACAGCAGAGAGCCTGAAGCGGGGCTCAAACTCACGATCCCGTGAGATCATGACCTGAGGCAAAGTTGGACCCTTAACCTACGGAGCTCCTCAGGTGGCCCCCATTTGCGTTCAGGATAACAGGGAGACAGCAGAGGCCCAGCAGGTGAAGGCTCTTGGCCAATACCACACAGCCAGGAACTGGAGGGGCTGAGATTTGAACTGAGGTCTCTCAGACGCCAAGGCCTGGGCTCTTCCTCTTGTCCGATCTCCAAACCAGAATGTGCCCAGACACGCAAGCGTGTTGAGGGGGAGCGTTTGGTCAGAGGTGCGAGAAGACGGAGGGATCAGATGGGAACAGGGCCCACGTGACAGAGGAGCGAGATGATGGAGAAGGAAGGGGACAGACGGATGGAGGAGGAAGGGGACGGGAGGGTCAAAGGGTCTGCTTTGACGAGGGACTTAGGATTCGAAGCATGGAGCCTTTTTCCACACTTGCCCTGCTGGCAGCTCCTCCTGCCCCCGCATGCGATGAGCTCACCTCTCTGTTGGCACTGACCCACCTCTCCTCTTGGCCCTGGCTGGGACACACCAGCACTTCTCCAGGAGGAATAAAGCAATAACAGGAATCTCATTTTTCTCCCTAAAATAATCCTTCTCTGTTCTGCCAGCAAGCTTGGAGCTGCTCCTGCCAGGAGTCCTGCGGGAAGCCTGCTCCCAGCCCTGCAGGATTAGCCTGACGCTGGCTTCCCAGGGACCCCCAGCAAAGCAAAGCAGCCCTCAGGTGACCTGAGTTCCTGGTGACACATCCCCAAGGTCTTCCTCAGCCCTCGAGGGTCACTCAGCTCTCTGGCCCCATGCCAGGTTCTCCGGGGGTAAAGGGACGCTGTTGTCACCAGTGTGGGCCTTCGGCTCCAGTAGTTGGTGGTTTCCTTGGCATCTCTTTAGGACCTAAGCAATTTCCTACAAGGAAGGGATCATTGGAAAAACCATTTTGAACAGGAAGAATTGAATTTTTCTGCAACAGGTCTTTTTCCTCTTAAAAAAAAAAGAGTCCTCATTTACCTAAAGGTCTGAGCGCCTGGAAATTTCTTCCCTGTGTGCACATTATCCACTTCCTGGCTGGAGGGATAGAAGGACTCACAGAATTTGGAGGATATTAAACAGATTCATAATGGACCCCGCAGTATAAACATGTCTCAAGTGCAGACAGAAACGCCACCAGCTCCTATTTGGTTTAATGTAAAACATACACCGGTTGTGTCTGCATTCCCATTTTACAAATAAACAAGGTGAGGAGATGGACTCTGAAATTGTCCCCTGGGAGCCAGGTGCCTCCGTTCCTTGCATTTTCCAGGCTTCGTCTGCCCACAAACAACTCAAAAAAGAATGCTTAACATAACCTCGTGCAGTCCGGCCAAAAGGCAGAGCAAATGGGTCAGGCCCAGCCAAATGGTCTATAGCCTTTCCTGCCCTTCGCCGAGATGACCCAGGCGGCCGGCGGCTCCCACCCCCTCGGAGCGCCGGACCAGCGGATGTACGAAGGTGCATCAGAAGACCAGGTTCGAATGTGGCCTCTGTCCCTGCCGCCAGCAGGCCTCGAGATTTCAGGCAACTGGCTGAACCTCTTTGCCCCCAGCTGGGCCTTTTCAGCTGTGAAACGGAGCCACAATCCCAGACCTGTGTATCTCACCAAATGAAGGCAAGTGCCCCATGAGACAAGGTGGGTCGATGTGCTTGGTTAAGAGGTAAATGATCAGAGGAATGGCCATCTTCCCCATTTTGATTCAAAATCAGTATTTCTAGGACGTCTGGGTGGCTCAGTCAGTTGAGCATCCCATTCTTGATCTCTGATCAGGTGTGAACCTCAGGGTCAGAGAGTTCAAGCCCCACGTTGGGCTCCATGCTGGGCGTGGAGCCGACTTAAAAAACAAAAACATAAAATAAAATCAATATTTCCTACCCCTGTTCTTTCAAACCCAGACGTAGAGGGATGTGTCACTCTCAGACATTCTAAACATGTTGAGGCAAGATCATTGACTCAGGGGCCAGAATGACTAATTTGGCTCAATTGCTAGTTTGGTGTGGGGAAAAGCGGCAAACCAAGGAGCTGGCTGGATTGACCAGAGGGTTCGATCAGAATGCGCTGTCTGGTGGCTGGGGCAGGGACCCAGTCCACATTTGGGGAGGGAAGGGCCCTAGATCAGACATCAGGGTGGGGCGGGGAGGGGGGATGCACCTCGGAGCCAGGCTGCCTGTGTCTTGCTGGGTGACATGGGGTAAATTCCTAATCCTCCTATGTCCCGAATTCCTCATCTGCCAAGTGGGGAAGAGTAGAAAGCCCCTCAAAGGCCCCCAAAGGGAAGGATAAAATGATATCATGTGTGTGAAGTGTTTTGGATAGCGCCGGGTCCCCAGCAGGTCCTCTGCGAGTGTTAGCTAGGACTTGTGTCCGGAGAATTCTGGGCATTAATGGCGAAATGTTTCCAGAGAATAAAAGAAATTCGGATGAGGAAATTGAGGCCCATAAATGGGACATGACCCTGTGAAGGTCATACAAACTCAACCACCATCTGACGGAATTTCCCAGGGGTCGCGATCATTGTAGCAATTGCACAGTTAACGTTTATTGATCTTTTTCTCCATCCCAGGCACTAAGCGTGTCTTGTGCTTTATCTAATCTAACCTTCACCATCACTCTGTGATGAACACATCATTATCCCCATTTTACAGATGAGAAAATTGAGGCACAGAGAGAGATTGGACTTTGCCTGAGCTCAAATGGCTGGTAGCCTGGATTAGTAAGAGCTGGGTTTGGGGTCTCAGAGTTCATGTTCTTCTTGCCCAGAATGCTCACTGCCCCTTCAGCCAGCCCCAGCCACCTGGTTCTTGATTCTTGGCCCAGATTCCAGATCTCTCTACATTGCCCCTTTGGCCTCTTCCTCTCTGCTCCAGGCTCACCAGGGCTTGGGTATGCCATCTCACCTGATGTGGGGCATGAGACAGGAAGGCTTTGAGCCCCACCTTGGGCCTGGATCTCCCCTCCAGGTGGGTGTCACCATGTCTCCAAGTGTCTTTGCCCAGCTCTACATCCTTCACTGTCCTTGCTCGGTGCTTGGCGCGTACCCCCTCCCCCTGCCCAGGTTTTGGCCATGTTCTTATTTAAGGCTCTAAGTGTTCTCTGTTTTCAGGCAATAAATTAGAAGCCTCTCAGCCTCTCAGAGATCTAGGAAGGGAGATACTTGCAGACTCCGAAGCTTGAAGAGGCCTTGGACCTCACCCAAGAGTTCCTGGCATCCTGGTCCACGTGTCCCCAAGGGCATTTGCTCTCCCATTCCTCTGACTGGCTGGTGCATGAATAATACCCAGATGTGTCCCAAGGAAAATAGAAAAGAGAGGGTTGAAGAGTCAGAGAGAGAAAGTGAGGAAAGAAATACCAAAACCTTGGGGAGAGAATAATAATCCCTCCTCCTCGCTGTCCCTTCAGACAGTCACTCCCACCTTGATCAGGCCAAAGGGGCCCCTGGCCTGAGCGCCCGCTCCTCCACCCTCACCCCTGTCCATGGGGACGAGCAGTGTGCCAAAAGAACGTGACCACCTAGAGCCAACGGCCCCACCTCTACTCTGCTGGATGTGCCCGGGACTGGGGAGCCCCCTTCCAGGAGCTGCACAAGTTTCTTCCCCGAGCCCACCGTCCCCAGATATTTTCCTAGTGTGCATACCTCTGGGTCCACGGCTGTTGCAGCCTGTGTGTGTGTTGGGGGGAGGGTGGGGTGCACAGGTGAGACCTTAGGGCTGGGCTAGCCTCATGAGTCTGCGTGGAGCCCTTGCTATGCAGGATGAAGCTGGCGGTAGGAAGAGAAGGGGGGATGGGGAGGCGGGCCAGGGGGCCAGAGGCCGGCTTCCCCATGCCCTGTGTTCCATGTTGAGCTCCAAGGACTCCAGGAGCTCCAAATTCAGACCTGGCCTTCCAAGTTCTTGCTACAGAATAGTTATCAAGGTCGGAGGACACGACATATTTCATTCAAGAGTCTGTTAGTGTCTAGCTCTCGAGGATTTAGAAAGACCTAGGCGAGCCTCCCTCTGTGCCCTCGCCCAGGCCCTGCCTGCATGGTTGGCGGGGAAGGGCTGGTTTCCAAAGCTCCTCTCATGCCCCCTCCCGCCTCGTTTCGTCACCCCTGCAAACCCATGAGCTGGCTCTGATCATCTTCACTTCCACATGAAGACTCTGAGGCTCAGAGGTTTAGGACACTTGAGTGAGACATGGCCGAAGTCAGATGGGAGGGCAGGACCCTCCAAAGCCACGTCTGGCTCCTCCTACTCCCTGGACCCCCTTCCCGCCTTGTGGGGGGGGGCTTTCTCCTGTAGGAGGGGGTGGTTTGCTCCTCTGTGGGCATCCATGCCCAGGGGTTAGCCAGGTAGAAGGGGGCACACGCAGTTGGCCACATCATAATAGGACAGACTCAGCCCAGCAGAGGAGGCTCTGAACTGAGGTCAGCCAAGAAGAACGTCCACTTAGAAGAAAGAAAAATGAGAGCCTTGTCACCCTTCGGGGTGGCAGTTCCTGACAGCTCCTGTTTCAAAGCCATAAGCTCATCGAGCCCCCCCCCCATCGCCCCACGCCCCCCTGCAAGGCTCCCCTCTCCCGACTTAGAGTTTTCCATTGTAGAGAAGGGAAGAAATGCGGCTCTAATCTGCTTTGTTCCATGATTTCATCTCCCTCTCTCTCTTCCCAGGGGACTCCCCGCAAACAGTTGGAGCAGGGAAGGTGGGGCAGGGAGGGGGGCCAACACTCTTTTCCGGGTCTGGGGGTGTCCTCCGGACTTGCCAGGGAGGGTGGGGTGGAGGAGGTTGGGGCCGGAGGGAGGGGAGCAGGAAGGGATAGCCTATCCCTTCCCCAACAGCCATGGAAACCTGGGAGAGTTCCATGAGGCCACCCTCCCCTCCCCTGCCCCCCAGCTCACACAGCCACTGATTTCACCTCCTTGACTCTGTCCCCAGTGATCCATCACGAATACGCTCGCTGCCCGAGCGCAAGCGTCATCATCTCCCACCGGATTTTGCAACAGCTGCCTAAGTGGTCTCGCAGACTCCGGTGCTGTCGGCCTCGGAGCCTGTCCTCCACCCGGGTGGAGCCCTCAGGTCACCGCTCAGCGGCTCCGCATCAGCCAGGGGATAAAACGTGGTCCTCGGGCGGGGGGGGGGGGGGGGGGGGGG
>PJEM01004188.1:0-63236 GCA_004023845.1 Helogale parvula | reverse complement strand
GCTGTCCTTTGCCTCTGAAACCTTGCTCCTGCCGGTTTTCCTCCCGTGGGACGTCTTCGCACACGCGCACACGCGCGCACGCGCTGGCTGAACCGACGTGCTCGTAGGGGTTCCGATAGCTCTGTGCTGGTCTCCACGTATACTTACCACGTTTTAAAAACTCATGTACTTTTGGGGCGCCCGGGGTGCCGCCTTCAGCTCAGGTCATGATCTCACTTTCGGTGAGTTCAAGCCCCGCATCGGGCTGTGGGCTGACAGCTGAGAGCCTGGAGCCTGCTTTGGATTCTGTGTCTCTCATTCTCTCTTGGCCCCTCCCCCCCCCCCCCCCCCTTTGCACTCTATCGCTCTCTCTGTCTCTGTCAAAAATAAGTAAATATAAAGTAAAACCCATGCAGCTTTCTCTCCCCCACTAAGCACAGGGAGGGGAGGATGTTCTCCATGGTTCTACATTTGGGCGGTTCCAAACCCTCGCTGGGCACTCTCCCCCACCATCTGCCAGGCAGGCCATCCACACCCTAACCCTGGGCCTCTCATTACCGGCACCCAGTCCCTCCTGCTGCCTCACACGACCCCCCTCCACAGAGCCCCTCTTTTCTCTCTCTGAAAGAGGGCAGATAAATGTGCACACATCACTTTTGTCCCCTCCCAAACCAAAGGCACACTAAAACAACAACTTTTTTTTTCAGGCATAAACCCACAAAAACAAAGAGACGAGGGAAGGAAGTAACACACAACAGAAGAAAGCTCAATCAGCTTTGGCGAAAACAAAACCAATCTGACTTTTACTGCCCCGATTTCAGGAAGGGTGACACTGGGAACCCCTGGAACCTCTGGGGATATGAGTGAGTGTTCAACAGAGGCAGACTGGTTGGCAATCTGAGAAACAGTGTTAGATCCCTGCTGTCAGCCGAAGAGCTAGTGGTGCAGGACTTCTCAGGGCCTTTAATAAGTCGATGTGCCGCGTATATTGAGACTGTCCAGAAAGGAGATTCACTAGCCAGTATGTTACAAACATTTTTATCCTTGAAATACTCCCCCCCCCTTTAATGTTTTGAGGGACACGGCGTGGGCAATGCTGTTAAAACTTTCTTGTGGCTGGCGGGGGGCGGGGGGGGGGGCCAGGAACATATGGCAGAGGTTAGTCCAAGGCACCATTTGAGTAACCTTTTCATTCAGGTCAACTAAGTCCAATAATTCATTCGTTCATGTGTTCATTCATTCATCCATGATGTTATTAAATGCCAGGCTGGGCGTGCCATGGAAACAAAGATAAATAAGATACTGTTCCCACCCTCAGGGGGCTGACCTCCCGGTCGGGAGGTAATTCTCTGTCTGCTCCCACACGGCCCCATTCAGGTAACGGAAGGATATAGCCTTCTCCCTTCCTCTCTTCTAGAACCACCTTCTTCAAGACTATTCAGGGCAAGCGTGCTGCCTCCATGGGCTCTGGGTCCTGTAGCCCTCTGGGTGCCTTCCCTCTCTGCTCTGCCCTGTCTCTCCCTGAACCCGCCCGGTTCTGTCTGGGCCTTGCTCCACTCTGCTGGTCACCCAGAGCCCCACTAACAGAGCTGGCGCATGTTTTACAGACTTTCACTCTGGGCTTGAGCTAATCTGGGGTTTCCAGACAGGAAGGCACTTGAAACTGAAAATCATCCATTGCTAGTCCAGAGGTCAACACACTTTCTCTGCAAAGGGCCAAATAGTAGACACATTAGGTGTTTGTGGACCAAGAGTCAAAATCAAGCATATTATATTTATCTTTATATAACAATAGAGAAAGCAAATTTCCACATTTTTTAAAACATTTATTTATTTTTGAGAGACAGAGAGAGAAAGAGTGGAGAAGGGCAGAGAAAGAGAGGGAGACACAGAATCCGATGCAGGCTCCAGGCTTTGAGCTGTCAGCATGGAGTCTGATGTGGGGCTTGAACTCACAAACTGTAAGATCATGACCTGAGCCGAAGTGGGATGCTTAACCGACTGAGCCCCCCAGGCACTCGATGCTGCAAATTTTTATTAATGACATGCAAAACACAAAAATCATTGAGCAAATTTCTTTGTAATGCAGGTCTACTAATGAGAAGAATGGAATTATTTGGGGGGGGTATAAAACATTTTGCTTCATCAGGGGTCAAAATTAGCGTTCCTTATCATCAAATTGATTGCAAATGATCATTTGTGAAAACCATTTTTAGTTCACAGGCCTTACGAACAACAGGTGATAGGTGGGTTCGGCCCGCGGACCCCAGGTGGTGAGCTCTGGCCTAGACATTCCTCAGCCCTTCCAGGCTCTCTAAGGAGCTCTCAAGTCCCTTCATCCGTCAGTCATCAAGTTGTCTTCTGGCCTTTCTTCCCATCTTTCTTCCATCTACCCCTCCCCCATCCCACTGCTTTATTATGCAGTGCATTTAAATCTTTTTTATTAAAAAAATTTTTTTTAATGTTTTTATTTATTTTTGAGAAAGAGAGAGATAGCTTGAGCAGGGGAGGGTCAGAGAGAGAGAGGGAGACACAGAATCCGAAGACAGGCTCCAGGCTCTGAGCTAACTGTCAGCACAGAGCCTGATGCGGGGCTCGAACCCACGAGAACCCATGAACCGTGAGATCATGACCTGAGCTGAAGTCGGATGCTCAACTGATTGAGCCACCCAGGCGCCGCCCTGAAGTAGCGCATTTAAAACTCATTAGGCTCAATGTTTCCTCTGTAGGCTAGGGGTCTGCAAACGATGCTTGCTGTCTGTTATTGTGTCGTCTGTGAGCTAAGATCATAAGTCTTATAAAACAGCTTTATTGAGATACTACGCATGCGCCATATAATGAACCCATTTAAAGTGTACGCTTCAGTAGATGTTATTTATATACACGGACATGTACAACCATTACCACACTCAAGTTTAGAGTGTTTTCATCGCTCCAAAGAGAAACCTGCGTCCTTTACCAGACACCTCCCTGCTCCCTGTACCCCTAGTCTTAAGCCATTGCTCATCTACTTTCTGTCTCTGTTAAGAATGGTTTTTACATTTTTAAGTGTTTTTTTAATCAAAAGAAGAATAATATTTTGTGGGGTGCCTGAGGGACTCAGTCGGTTCAATGCCTGGCTCTTGATCTCAGGATTATGAGTTTCTTTTTTTTTAATTTTTAAAAATGTTTTATTTATTTCTGAGAAAGGGAAAGAGACAGTGTGAGCAGGGGAGGGTCAGAGAGAGAGGGAGACACAGAATCTGAAGACAGGCTCCAGGCTCTGAGCTGTCAGCACAGAGCCCGATGCAAGGCTCAAACCCATGAACTGTGAGATCATGACCTGAGCCGAAGCCGGATGCTTAACCGACTAAGCCACCCAGGCGCCCCAAGGGTCATGAGTTTGAAGCCCCGCATCAGGCTCTACACTGGGCATGGAGCCTACTTTAATAAAAAGAAAAGGAATCAGGGGTGCCTGGGTAATTTAGTCAGTTAAGGAACTGACTTTGGTGCAGAGTGTGATCTCACGATTTGTGGGTTTGAGCCTCACATCGGGCTCTGTGCTGACCACAGAGAGCCCACTTCGGACCCTCTGTATCTCTCTCTCTGCCCCTCTCCTGCTTGCACTCTCTCTCTCAAAAATAAATAAACATAAAAATGGTTGTTCCAAAGACTCCATGGTCTGCGAACCCAAAGTATGAACTATCTCGCCCTTTATGAAGTTTTCTGGTCTCTAATCTGGGCTTGTGGGCTGGGTGGGGGTTAGGGACGTAGGAGGGGGAAGCTTTTCTTTCCTAGCCCAATGGGCCCATTAGAAGAGCATTTCTCTGGGTGTGTGAGTGGTTCAGTCGGTTAAGCCTCTGACTTCAGCTCAGGTCATGATCTCACGTTTGTGGGTTTGAGCCCTGCATTGGGCTCTGTGCTGACAGCTGAGCCTGGAGCCTGATTCTGATTCTGTGTGTCTCCCTCTCTCTCTGCCCCTCCCCACTCATGCTCTGTCTCTCTCTGTCTCAAAAATAAATAAAAAAGTTTTTTGGAAGAGCATTTCTCATCTGTAGAGGAATCGAACTGCCCTCCTGGGCCAGTGGCTCCTAGCCTTCCTGCGGGGAGCCTGGGCCTTATTCCTGGAGGGTCTGGTTCACATAGGTCCAGGGCGGGGACCAGGAAGCTGCCTTTCAATCAGCACCTGATGGTTCTGAGGCAGGTGGACCCCAGAGACACCGGGAAGTCCTATCCTGTGCCAGCATGCTCAGACAGTCCGACGACAGCCCCTCTCATGAAAACAAAGATGTTTTCTTCCTGTTCCAGAGGCAGTGACCTTGAGGGGTGAGAAAGGCCATGGTGACGTGTGTGTGGTGGAGTAGGAGCCAGAGGAGGGCTACGGAGTGGGGGCAGGAGCACCCCCTCCTCCCCAAGCAGCGGTCCTGAGGTGATTCATCTGATTTCCAGAATGAGTGGGTAGGATGTAAGGGACCAGATACGGGCAGTTTCTCCCACACCAGGCAGGCGAAAGCCATGGAAGAAGATTCTGACCAAATGCTCAGCTTTTGGGGGGGCTGGCCTGGAAAGACCTTTGTCGGTTCTTGTGGGCCGCAGTTGTGAGAGCAAGAGCACACCTGCTCAGGCCTCTGGCAGAATGGTCGCCTCCCCCCGGGCTCCCAGGGCCGGGGGACCAGTGCTTTTGCCAGCTAGCCTCTTGAGAGGGAATTCGCTTCTTCCTCTGTCTTATGAAATAAGTCAAAAGTATAGAAAAACAGAAAGGCTAGTGCAATCCGTATCTCACCACTTGGACCCAACAACAGTCACCATTTTGCCACATGTCTCTCTTCTCTCTGAATAGATTTGTTAGAGAGATTTTTATTTTTGTTTTATTTTAAAGTTTATTTATTTATTATTATTATTTTAGTGTTTATTTTGGGGGGAGAGAGAGAGAAAGAGAGGGAGACACAGAATCCAAAGCAGGCTTCAAGCTCTGAGCTGTCAGCACGGAGTCCGACAGGGGGCTCCAAGTCACGAGCTGTGAGATCATGACCTGAGCCGAAGTCAGCCGTTTAACCTACTGGGCCACCCAGGCACCCTTATTTTTTATTTATTTTTGAGAGAGAGAGCTAGAGAGTGAGCAGGGGAGGGGCAGAGAGAGGGAGACACAATCCCAAGCAAGCTCAGCACTGTCAGTGTGTCAGTGCAGAGCCCGATGTGGGGCTCGAACTCACAAACTATGAGATCATGACCTGAGTCGAATTCAAGAGTCGGATGCTTGATTGAATGAGCCAACCAGTCACCCCTAGTGAGATTTTTAAAAATAATACATTAAAGTTAATGGGGCACCTGGCCAGCTCAGTCAGTGGAGCATGTGACTCTTGATCTAGGGGTGGTGAGTTCAAGCCCCACGTTGGGCAGAGAGCTTACTTAAAAAAAAAAAAAGATTAACATAAAATAACACAGTGAAGCCGTTTTTTTTGGTGTACAGCTCTATGAATTTTAACACATGTATTGATTTGTGTAGCCGCATCACCATCAGGAGACAGAACAATTCTATCATCCCTCCAACCCCCCAGTGTCACCCCAATATACACACATGCTGTGGCAACCATTGATCTGGCCTCCAGTCCCACAGTCTGTTTTTGAGAATGTCATAAAAATGAAACCACATAGTATATAACCGTTTTTTCTAAATATATATTTTAAATTTGTTATGTTTCTATTTTATTTTTAAGAGACAGACAGAGTGCAGGGAAGGGAGGGAGAGAGAGAGAGAGTGAGACACAGAATCCGAAGCAGGCTCCAGGCTCTGAGCTGTCAGCACAGAGCCTGACACAGGGCTCGAACCCACGAACTGTGAGATCTTGACCTGAGCTGAAGTCAGACGCTCAACCGACTGAGCCACCGAGGTACCCTTATTTTATTTTTTAAGAGAGAGAGAGGGTGCAAGTGAGTGAGGGGCAGAGACAGAGACAGAGAGAGAAGCCCCCAAGGTGGGGGGGGGGGGAGAGAGAGAGAGAGAGAAAGAGAGAGAGAGAGAGAAGTGGGGCTTACTAGGTGGGGCTCGTGTTTTCTGTTTTTGTTTTTGTTTTTTTACCTGAAGCAGGGCTTGAGCTCACCCGAAGCGGGGATCCAGCTCACCTGACATGGGACTCGAACTCATGAACTGTGAGATCATGACCTGAGCCAAAGTCAGACGCTTACAGCTGAGCCACCCTGGAGCCCTAAAGAATTTATTTTAAAGTAATCCTTACACCCACAGGTAGCTTGAACTCACGACCCTGAGATCAAGAATCACATGTTCTACAGAATGAGCTAGACAGGCACCCCTCCAATACCTGTTTTTGTTTTTAAGCAGGCTTCACACCCAGTGTGGGGCTTGAATTCATGCCCTGAGATCAAAACCTGAGCTGAGATGGAGAGTTGGATACTAAATGGATTGAGCCACCCAGGTGCACCTCCAATAATACCTGTTTTTTTTTTATTTACTTTTGAGAGATAGAGAGAGACAACACGAGCAGGGGAGGGTCAGAGAGAGAGGGAGACACAGAATCTGAAGCAGGCTCCAGGCTCTGAGCTAGCTGTCAGCACAGAGCCTGATGCCGGGCTCGAACCCACGAACCGTGAGATCATGACCGGAGTCGAAGCCAGAAGCCAGACGCTTAACCGATTGAGCCACCCAGGCACCCCTGCCTATTTATTTTTTAAACAACTTCTTGGTATTGGGCAGGGTCTAAGAGGCTGAGCGCCCAGGCATAAGACTGACTATTGTAGGTAGATCAGCAAACCCAAGGACACACAGATGAGAAATTCCAGGGTCCCAAGCTGCCATGGGCTCAGCAGGGACTAGAGAATGGGCATCCCAGAAGCCACCTGGGAGAACGGAGCCCTTGAAGTCCACATGCATGCCCCCCTTTCCTCGGGGTAAGAGGCTGGCTCTGTGATACAAACCTGGGGTACATGGAGAAGAAAACAAAAACACCAAGGTTAAAATTCTCTGCAGCCTGTCAGGATGAGGACTGAAAATAGACCCTGAGTTGAGTTACAGAAAATCAAGCTTTCCTTCTCCTGGTCTGGAGTTTGTGGTCTGAGAGTTATGCCCTTCTGCAAAGGAAGATGGCGGAGCTGGGACCGGAAGT
Organism: Helogale parvula; assembly: GCA_004023845.1. NCBI lineage: Eukaryota > Metazoa > Chordata > Mammalia > Carnivora > Herpestidae > Helogale > Helogale parvula. The sequence continues at coordinate 56,157 of PJEM01004188.1, read as the reverse complement.
CAGGTGTTTTGACTGGAAAACCACAGCTGTTCTCCGGCATCTGCTGTCCCTTGTGTTGTAGCCATCTGTCCCTTGTGTCCTTCCTCAGTAGTTGGGAACGTTCAGCTTCAGAAGCTATAAAGTCTGGCTCATAGCAGGTGTTTTATAGTGTATTGATTTGGTCTAAAAGGAACTGGGATGTGTGTGTCTTGGTGACTTGTGGTCTTCAGGCAGGATGGTGGTTACTGATCAGCTGATGTTCAATAGGGAGCTTACAAGAGCTGAACTGAGAGCCAGGGAGTGAAGGTCTCTGCCTGGCTACTGTGCTGTGTGTGGCCCTGGTCATGTTTGGGCCTCTATTTCTCAGTGGCGATATCTAAGTGCTTTTGCCTCCAACATCCTAAATCTGTGGATAGGCCATGAGGGTGCACTGTGGGGAATGTGGAGTTGGGGTGAGGGGCTTGGGAACAGACCTCTCACTTGACTTTGCAATCCTGGATTGCAATCCTTTTCCCAAGAGGGAGAAGAAGGGGCACCTGGGTGGCTCAGTCAGTCAGGTGTCCGACTCTTGGTTCAGGTCATCCTTTCATGGTTCGTGAGTTTGAGCCTCACATCAGGCTCTGTGCTGCTTGGGATTCTCTGTCTCCTTCTCTCTGCCTCTCTCTCTCTCTCTCAAAAATAAATAAACATTTTTTTTAAAGGAGGAAGAGGAGGAGGGGAAGGGAATGAGTAATGATGGTCTGTGGGTCATCCTTACAGACTCATGGAGCTAGAGGGAAGGGACCTGATTTTACAGAGAAGTAAAGAGAACCAGAAAGGTGAAGTTACTGGGCCCAAGATCACGGAGCTCAAGTTGCCTCGTCAACTTTGAAGCAGATCTCTCGACTCCCAGGTCCGAGATCAATTGGCAACACTTCACAGTTCCACTGGGCTCTGACTCTATCCCTGGAATACGGGGGCAGTAAAGATTAGCTCCCAAATGGCAATGGAACTGTCCATTGATGACCACACGTCTGTCTTCGGAGACCGCCCACCAGCCTGAGCAGAGAGAAGGCGAGTAGGGGGAAGGACTTGGCATTTCTCTGAGCATTTTTGTTGCCTCCAGACTGCTTTCTACTAACACCTGCCTCCTTTCTTTCAGACCCCACATCTCTGGGTTCTGCCTCAGAAAATCAGTGGGGTGATAGAGCATGGATGTGGTGCTTTCAGAATCCCGGGCTCTTAAACGTACCCCAGCACTTTGTCTCATGAAAGGGAAGAGCTTTGGTGGGCCCAGTCATTCTAGGGTGACGGTCACTGTGTGTCGCGGTGGCCTAGTTCCAAGCTGCGGACTAACAGACCTGACTTTGATGCCAGTTCTGCCTCTGGAGGGCTGTGTTTCTATGCCTGGTCACGCCGTGCCTTGGTACACTGGTCTGCAAAATGGGGACAATAGTTACGTCTCCTTTGCGGTGTTATTGTGAAGATTACATGAAATGACCTGGCCCAGAGGCAGCATTTGAATGTTGACATTTTTTTTCTTTCAGCTTATTGAGATATAATTGATACTGGCACTGTGTGAGTTGAAAGTGTACAACATAATGACTTGATTTACACATACTGTGAAATGATCACCATGATGAGTTTCGTTAATGCCCATCATCACATATAAATTAAAAAAATATATATACATACATCTTTTTCCTTGTGATGAGAACTTTTAAGATGTACTCTCTTGGCAACTTTTAAATATACTACACAACTGTGTTAACTATAGTTATCACGTTGTGTGTTTTAACATTCTTCTTATTAGCTCCATTACTATTTTTATTTTTTACATTTTATTTATTTTCAGAGAGAGAGAGAGGGAGAGAAAGGTGAGTGGGAGAGGGGCAGAAAGAGAGAATCCCAAGCAGGCTCCACACTGTCATTTGGAGCCCAGTGTGGGGCTCGAACCCACAAACTGTGAGATCATGACCTGAGTTGAAGTCAGACGTTTAACTGCCGGAGCCACCCAGGCATCCCAGCTGTATTACTATTTTTCGACACAGCTCTGAGTGGGGGTTCATGGAGGATGCCTCTGAGGCGTGGTCTACACTAGCTCTGATCAACAGAAGACGAGCCACATGTAATTCTAAATTGTTTAGTTGTCACATTTAAAAAAGGCAAATCTAGGGGCCCTTGGGTGGCCCAGTCAGTTAAGCATCTGACTCCTTCTCGGCTTGGGTCTTGATCTCAGGGTTCTGAGCTCAAGCCCTGTGTTGGGCTCTACACTGGGCATGAAGCCTACTTAAAAAAAAAAAGGAAAAACTAAACTCATGAAGTTAACTTCAATAGTATATTTTATTGAACCCAATATATCTAAAAGATTATCATTTCAATGTGTGTACAGTAAAACAGATTATTAGTTAGATGATAGGCTATTATTTTCATACTTAGTCTTTGAATTGGTGTGTGTTTCACACAATGCATCTTAAAAAATTTTTTTTTAATGTTTATTTATTTTTGAGAGAGAGAGAGAGAGAGAGAGAGAGCGCGCGAGTGAGCAGGGGAGGGACAGAGAGAAAGAGAGAGGGAGACACAGAATCCAAAGCAGGCTCCAGGCTCCGAGCTGTCAGCACAGAGCCGGCATGGAGCTCCAACTCACCAAGCACAAGATCATAACCTGTGCTGAAATCACGAGTTGGGCACTTAACCAACTGGGCCACCTGGGTGTCCCTCACACAGCGCGTCTTGATGCAGACTTAGCCAAAGTTCAAGTGCCCAGTTTTCACCAAGTGGCCCGTGGGACCACCCTGGACAGCATGGTCCTTATATATTTCCCAGATCCCTGTGCTCTGATTGCCCAGAGCAGGCCACCTGCCACACCCTTCATTGACCTCTTTCCCTTCCCTGCCCCCCTCCCCACTTCCCTCCTGACATTTCCTGGCCTCACCTCCCAAATAAACCATTTGCCCTCAAGGCCTTGTTGAAAAAAGGGGGCTTTTCTTCCCATCCCGCAGAAGGAATGCCGGGGTCCAGAGAGGGCCTGGGAGTTGCCGACAGTCCCCAGCAGACTTGTGGCAGAACTAGGTGCAGAAGGTTCTTCCTCCCTGCTTCTACCCACCCTGGACACTCTCTATATATTTTTAAACTTATTTATTTATTTTGGTGGGGAGGGGCAGAGAGAGGGAAAGAGAATCCCAAGCAAGCTCCAAGGTTGTCAGTGCTGAGCCTGACATAGAGCTCGATTTCACCAATCTGTGAGGTCATGACCTGAGCCAAAATCAAGAGTTGGATGCCCAACAGACTGAGCCACCCAGGCGTCCCTGGACAAAATATTTTTTAAACCAGGAGAACAGCGTTCCATTGTGGTGGGGACATCGGTTTGTTTCCTGCCCTGGGTGTGCCCCACCTCAGTACCTTGCGGTGTAGACCGTTCTGCCTGGCTGAGATCTTGTGGAGGCTGTGGACACCGCCTGAGACACCGTGAGGGCCAGTGGCGGCTGGAGTGGACACGGGCTCCCTCAAAAAGCATGATGGGAAGAATGCCCTGGGGTCTCCCAACCTCATATATCCAGCAAGGGCAGCAGACAAGATCTCCTGGAAGAGGGGGGCAGGGGAAGAAGGAAAAAAAAAGATCTTCCATCTGTTGAGTATTAACCTCTGAACTGTTTAACCAAACATTGGCTTCTTTTGTCATTTGATAAGGTGTATCCAGCAAAGGGAGATGAGAAAATTGGGAGGTTATTCTTTTAAATGACATCAGCAGGGAGTTTGTTCCTGCTGCAGAGCTCGGAGGGTCCCGTCTGAGCCATCACATCACCACCAGCACACTCAAGGACAGATTTGAGTGCTTTCCTCTGCCTGGGCGTTCAGGCATTCACAGGGATATATAAAAAAAAAAAAAAAGCAAGAGGGATTTGAAAATAAAGCCCATGCACGCAGGCTGTCTGCCCCGGGCCAGCGCTGCAGGGAGGGTGATTATGGAGGAAGGAATGGTTTGTGTCACCGTCACATGGAAATGTCCGACGGCTTTTCTGCAGAGACGACACCTCTCAGTCTTCCAGAGACTCTGTGTGCAGACTTCCGGAGCTGTCGGGGACCTCCAAGGCCATCTTGCCCGTCCCGGCCCCCTGGAGTCGAGTTTCTTGGTGGTATGGGCCAACAAGCAGTCTAGACAGATAGGGACTTCCAGGGCCGGCCAGCTGGCTTCTGTTGGCAGATCTGACCTGTCGAGAGGACATCAGGCCCTGGACAGGAGCGGGAAGGCCAGGCTTTGGCTGCTCTCTCTGGTCCGACTCTCCTTCCTGGCCCTCTCCTGACCTCCAACTGATGGGAGCAGATTATGACTCCAGGCCCCACCCTGGCATCCTGGGAGGTGAACTGAGTCCTGGAGGGAGTCAGAAACTTGTCATAAGTGCCTTGTATGACCCTGAACTAGCCCCTTCTCTATGGACCTCATGGGTCAAAGGAGCTAGATAAGATGGTCTCCAAGATCCTGTCGTTTCTGCCACGTGGTGGTGTTTGCTCATAACATTCCTTCCATAGGGAGAAAACGTGCATGCTCGACTTCTGCCAGTGACCCACAGTATGTGTGTAGGAAGTCTTTTCTGTCATCTTTTCTAGACCCGTCTCCCTGAGGCTTTGCTCTCTTTTTCTCCTTGGTTGCCAAGCTAATGGGGGTCTCACCTGCCTCCTTCCCTGGACTCACTAGTCTTGTGTCTAACATGTTACTTCTCTGGGGAAAGAGAAAGGCAGCCCACTCTCCCTAAGCATTGACTGAACCCAGGTTCTAGGCTGGGCTCTTTCATACACATTAGCTCATTTAATCTTCACAGTAGCTCAGAGCCGTGGATGAGTCTCATTTCATATGGGGAAACTGAGGCTCAGAAACCGTGGCTTGGCCATGCTCCCATGCTAGGAAGAGGTGAGCCAGGATTCAGACCAGATCAGTTTGATTTTAAAGACCCAATTCTTTTAACTGCATCTTATAGCACTTTTCCTGTGTCGCTTAGCCATCTGGATTCTTCCGGGGCGAGATTCCTTCCTGGGTGACACTCCAGGCTTCTTGAGGACAGGGAGACAGAATGATAGAGCAGGCAAAGCATGCAATCTTGCTTCAAAGACGTACCTCCTCATAGATAGGGGAAGAGGACGGGAAGTAATAAATCTTTGAAACTGGTTGGGACATGAAATCCATTAACTGGAGCCCCAGGGTCCACTGCACATGACCTCACACCAAGTCCATTTTCCATCTCAGCTCATGCTCAGCTCCGCTGACCAACCTGGCTCACTAGAGATGGCTCCATAACGAGTTCCACAAAACAGCCCAAACGTCATGACGCAAGGTGCCATGATTTCCAACACAGGGTAGGTGTGTGACCTTGGATAAGATCCTCCAACTCTTAGAACTTGGTTTCTTCATTTGCATCATGAGCTTAATCTTCCATAGGCCTCAACAGGCAGCAACCATGAAGAGACTTCATTGGCTTTGACCTAAAAAATGCCTTTCAAAAAAAGTTTATTTATTTTTTTGAAGAGAGAGCAAGCATGAGTGTGCAAGTGGGGGAGGGGCAGAGAGGGAGGCAGAGAGACTCCCAAGAATTCAAACCGTGAGATCGTGACCTGTGCCAGAGTCAGGTGCTTAATCAACTGAGCCGCCCAAATGCCCCCAAAAAGTAAGTCAGCCACTTCTGCCACAGTGCATATCCCAAGGGTCACCTGTAGCACGGGCCTGGCAGACGTTTGTATACAAGTCATCAACCTTTGAACAGCCCTTTAAAGTTTACTGAGTATTTCCATATTCTATATCCTTTAATTCTCTTGACAAGACCTTTCAGATGGCAGGGCTGCTCTTGCTCTCGGCCTTAGTTTACAGTCAAGGAAACTGAGGCCTATCTTTTATGGCTCCCGGCGGGCTGAGGAATTGGGGCTCCTTCTGCTGACAGCCCTCTGTCTTCTTGTCGTCTGGGGAGAGCAGGCCTTGGAGGCCAGCTGCGGCCCAGATGTGGAAGCCTGGCCTGCCACAAAGGAGGTGGGTGGGTGGGAACATCCTGCCATTTCCTCCCTTGAAGACAAATGGTTCAGGGGCCACTGGAGGCTCTGGAGGCTGTGGCTGGATTAGGAGGCTCCCCAGAGCCCTTGTAAGGCGGGAGCTGTGCTGGTCTTGAAAACAGCTCCTGCATGTGAGGTGGCCTCCAGGAGGAGGCAGTCAGAGGGCCTGGGCTCAGAGAGCTGCCTTCCTTCTCCTCCCAGCACGACTCTCTAAATAATTCTGTTTAGGGCCTACGTCCTAATGGCCTAATGGCGGCCCGGCCCTCGTGCTGGTGTGGGCGGAGGCGGCCATGCTGAGAGGGAGCCATCTTGGCCAGCATTTTGTTTGTTTAGTTGGGTTTTTTTGGGGGGGAGGGGCAGCATTTTGAACACTTTCTTCCGGCCATGGAGTGAAGAGACAGCCACACATTCACACACAGAGAAAACATGCATATGCTGCACACACTCATGCCCCCATACACACACGTGCACGAGTACACACGCAAACACACGCACATGCCATGCACACACGTGTACACACATGCGTGTTCACCCGCACCTCCCAGGAGCAACCTTGAGCTCCCTTGAGCCCCTCAGGGGAGGAGGGGAGGAAGCTGGGTGTCATATATCATTTCTCTCCAAACAGGCGGTGTCCTCTCTGCCCGAAGTGGGGGTGGGGATGGTCGGCAACCGTTAGCGGGTCTTGGGAAGTAGCCCCTCTGGCCCATATTTCACAGACACCCCAGACAGAGCCTGCTGTCAGGAGCGCTGTCTCATTTCCTCCCCTGACTGCTGGCCCAGATCCCCCCCAACAAAGAGGGGCATTGTGTCCTCCTCCCTGCCCCCCGGCATCTGCTCCACAGAGATCTGTCCAGGGATGCACGGAGGGGATTTGGGGGGTGAAAGCGCCGCATCCCCCAGAAGGGCCACAAATTCTTGAGCAGAAAGAGCCTGGTCCGGGCTAAGGGGTCCCCCAGCTTCCGGGCAGTCCGCCGTGGTCCCCCACACCACCTAGGCTCTGGAATAGCTTCTCATCAAGTCTTGCAGGGAAGAGGTGGGTGAGGACAACATTTAAAGGGTAGTGGCTGAAGATGAAAAAGCACTTTAGGAGGACCAGGCCTCCCTACCCTCTCCCAGAAGGAATGTAGCCTTTAGCCCTTGGTCTCCCTTTCCTGGGGGGGACTCGTAGGCTTGAGGGGAGGTGGCCTTCAGGGCGGGTTGCTGGGAAGAGGCAGTTGGGCTTGATTTTTTCGGCTCGAGCTCTTTTGTGGGTTGGACATTCAGGGAAGGGAATGGGGGTCTTGGGGGGGTTGCAAGTCTTGAGGCAAGACCGAATGAGGGGAGAGTGGCTGGCGAGAGAGGGCTATGGGGTCGAGAGGCACTGCAGGGCTTCCCAGAATGCCCCCAAACAGTGCTCTGGGTGTCCGCTTTCTGATTCCCTCCTGGGGACCCCTCCCGAGAGGCAGCTCCTCTCCAGATGCCAGACCACCGGGTCAAGTTCTGAGCGGGGCCTCTTGTGGGGAGCATGTGTGTGTTGGCCGAGGGGATGCTTTAATAGCTGAACCGCTATTATAGGGTGCGCTTGGGGGTGCTGTTTGTGATCACAGTGTGAAAGTGGACAGGGCTTTGCTCTGGGCCAGCACATCAGACGCAGCCCTTGACCTCCATCGCCTTTCCCGAAGGCTCCTCAGCAGCGCTTCTGATCCGGACAGCGTGACGCTTGGCAGAAGTGTCTGTACATCTTTCGTGCTCAGGGCAGAGTAAGGTATTAGAATGCTCTGTTTTTTATGAGTCAGGAAATTGGCCCAGGGAGGGTGAATGGCTTGCTTACATCACACAGCAAACAAGAAAAAGAGCAGACCTCCTTCTCCCTCCTTTGTCCTTTTGTGGTCACTGGGTAGAAAACGCTGTCTAGAATGTGGTGTGTGCGTGAATGAGAGAGAGAGAGAGAGAGAGAGAACTTTACTGAGGGTCCACTCTGATTCAGGCCCTGTGCTAAGCTCGTTACAGACCTGACACCATTGTCCTGGGGACAGGCTGCTTCGGTCTCCGCTCACCATGCCCAGGACGGCACACATAGTCCGCACTCAAGAAATCTCATGGAATGAGTGAATGAAGCTAATCCTCCAGTCAACCTGTGAGTAAAACACAATCTCTAGTTTGTAGAGGCATTTTCCAGCAAATGTTTTCAAGCCCCACTTCTGCAGGCCACTGGGATGAGAAAACTAGGCTCAGAGAAGGTAAGTGATTCGATAAAAGCCACACAGTAGAGCCTGTGTCAGAACTTTAGTCTGTCAGTCTCAGAGGCCCGTGGGGTGGAGTGGAGGGGGACAGGGGGTGGCGGAGGAGGGAAAATGATAAGGAGGGAGGGAGGGATTCCTCCTCCAGCAATGCGGATAATATTAAAGGAAAAAAATTTGAGGAGAACAGGGTCCCACCAGGCGGGCGGCCAGCTCAGACGCAGGCCTCTTGCTTTCTAGCCAGGTGTGCCGGGTGCTTTAGGCAGGATTTGTGTTCCTGGAAAACTGGTTTTAAATCACTTTTAAAAACACAAATAAAACCATCCTTTATAGGCACTGGGGAAAGCCTGCAGCTTGATGGAAGGCTGCAGCACGTTTTCTTCTGGGTCACAAGGGATTCTCCACAGACTTTGAATTTGCCCTACTGGCTTTTCTCAAAGCGTGGTAAATCTGCTGGATGGTAGAGAAATCCGACCACAGGGCCCTGGCCAAGATGAGCACAGTTCTTCGCGGGGGCTCTCCGACCCAGCTGAGTCTGCTGCCTTCCCAAGAACACTGGAGTTAAGCCCAGTCATGGGCCCCAGCTCTGGGGACAGGCTGGAGTCCTGAGCCAGCAGCTCCGGCTAGGAAATTAATAAAGAAAGAGAAGCTCTTGCAGCCAGGCCCACGGTGAGAGACGAGTTAGGTCATGTCTCTTTCTGTTCAATCGGATATTAGTCCCGACCCTGATGTCACCTTTGAGCTATTAAGCATCACCCTCAGAAATGAGCACGAACTGCTCACCCAGGCTCTTATCAGGCATGTCTCTGAGCTTGCTGTTGTCAGAGGCCAGGCCGTGATGCCGTTTCTTTGCCAATTGCAGGTCAAAGAGGAGAAGTTCATTTATCTTATTTTATTTTTTTATAAAAAATTTTTATACAGTTTGTTTTTGAGACAGAGAGAGACAGAGCACGAGTGGGAGAGGGGCAGAGAGAGAGAGAGGGAGACACAGAATCTGAAGACAGGCTCCAGGCTCTGAGCTAGCTGTCAGCACAGAACCTGATTCGGGGCTTGAACCCACGAACCGCGAGATCATGACCTGAGCCTAAGTCGGACACTCAACTGACTGAGCCACCCAGACGCCCTGGAGAAGTTCATTTAGACTTCAGACGGGGCTCAGGGCCAGCAGTGAGTGAGCAGGGAGTTCGTGACAAAGAATCGTGGTCCTCTGGCTAGATACAGACATAGTTCCCTTGGGGCACAGAAACAAGGTGGGTGTCCAGTGTCCCTCTTTTGGTGTACCATATTGGACTTGGGCTCAAAAGGCCTGGACTGCATCCAGCCAGCCAGTCTAACCCATTTCTGGGCCATAGCTTCCTCTATGTGGGCTGTGTGGCCAGAAATGGGCACTTGTGAGCTGAGAAGCCAGGTGATATCACTAATTTAGCAATTCCTCATCCATCTGTTCATCCATCCATCCAATCATCCACCCATCTGTCTATCCATCCGTTCATCTATCCATCCATACACTGACTCAACCAACCAACCATCCATCCATCTATGGACTCACTTGTCCATCCATGCAATGACTATCCATTGAACGTTTATTATGTGCTGAACATCATGCCAGTAGCTAGAAGAGAAACACAACCCCTTTCCCTCCCTCCAGCTCGGAAACCAGACCACAAATGAATAAGCCAACACCAAATACAAGAATTATAAATTGTGGCAATAGCCATAAAGGAACAAACCCAGGTGGGGAGACAGAGACAAAAGGGTAGTGGTGACCAGGGATGATGCTACAGTAGAGAAAGGTGTGGATTGGGTGTCAGGAAGGGTGTCAAGATATTTTTGAAGGTGTCTATTCAGGGTTTATAGCAAATGGGAATGGGAGGGTACAACCAACGAGAGAAAGAACACAGTGGCAGCCCTGTGCTGTGGTGGCCAAGCGAGGGCACGACTGGCAATTGCTGAGTTGGTAACTATAAGAGATTGGCTGGTGCAGGTGCTGCTGCCTGGCTGAGAATACATAGCTTACAATGGAAAATATGTCCACTCAGTGGAAGGAAAGCAAGCCACTCACCATGAGCTCTTCTGGTTGCTGGAAGTATGGTACTTTAGGGGTACAGACAGGAAAGAATGGATCCCTTTTCCTTTGACTAGAAGAGCCATCAGAAATGCATGTGTCCATCTCAGGACAGGTTTCTGAGGCTTCTTTCATTTGGAAATGGATCCCCTACTTGCTCTCACTCCCGCTTCCTCTCTGCTTCTCTCTGAAGGGCAGCCACACACTAGCTCATCCGTCCTCGATGCTCTCTCAAGGACGGAGAAACCCATTACTGAAAAGTTATGGGAATTCTTGGCTGCTTGGATTCCTACCAAGCCGCCAGCTCTGTCACAGTCTCTGGTTCACATCAGGGAGTAGCCAGTGGGTGGCCTTGCTTCTCTTGCACAGCTTCGCACCCAAGACAAAGCAGAGGATTTTTACTCACTTGAGGAGCAGCTGGGCCCAGCTACTGTTCGCTGGTCTTTCAAATGCCAACGCTGAACCGAGGGAGGAGAGCAGGGAGCGTTCAAAACAAACCAGAAGACACTTGATTGATGTGTGAATCGAACTTTAGTTCCATCCCATCAGACAACTGTGTTGATTGGAGAAATTTACATTCTCACGTTGAAAGAGACCTTTTTTTCTATTGATTTTAGAAACTGTTTAATGTTGCTGCCTGATGTTGAAAATTAGTTGGGCCATGTTTACACATTAAAACTTGTTCTGTGTTCCTCTCCAGTTGTCGCTTTAAGGGCTCCTTGAATTGCCCAAGTCCTTGGGAGGAGAATGAGCAAAGAAAGGTAGGAGAGAAATCACACGTGGAGTGTGTGTATACAGAAGTGTGAGCAGTTTGATGTTGCAGGAGCACAGAATTTGTGGCAGGGGTGGTGGGAGGAGGTGATAGAGGGAGGCAGGGGTCAGAGCATGGGAACCTTGGAGGCCTGTGAAGGGTTGTGGACTTTATTTTGTAGGTGATGGTATGTCATTGATTTATAGGTTTAAAATCTGCGTGACAAAGTTGGATTGTGTGTGTGTGTGTGTGTGTGTGTGTGTGTGTGTGTGTCATTGTTTTAGGGAATGGACTTCGAGGAGTCTCAGATCAGAAGGAGGGAGAGCTGCTGGAGGCTTTAATCCAAGTTGTTGACAGCCTGGACCAAGGCAGTGGTGGTAGGACGCCGTGGGAATGAGGAGTGCCTACCTACACAGGAAGTGAAATGAGCAAGACCCGGTAATTGACCAGCAAAGTGCTATCAACAACACGTCTCTGGTCTCTAGTGTGAGTAATGGATAGGTTGTGGTGTCACTAACTAAAATGGAGTATTTAGAATACAGAATACCGAGTTCAGAAATCAGGGTAATGGAGATTTTCCCTTAAATATTTTGAGTTTGAGATGCCTGTAGTCACCCCGGTGGTAGGAACAATAGGGAATAGAATATGAAAACGTAAGCTCCCAGATCCTGGTAGAGGCGTGTTGGCCTGGTGCCAGAATGCCTGGATTCAAATCCCAGCTTCATCACTGGTGGTCAGGTTTCCCAACGCGGCGCAGCAGTGACAAATGATCCCCACATCTTAATGGCTAACAATGAACTTGTAAATCCTTGCTGACATATATGAAGATCATGGGTTGACTTCGGCTTTGTTCCACATCTTTCTCATTCTGGAACCCAGGCTCATGGTGGAACCCTCAACCCAGCCTTGTGCAGAGGAAAAAGGGCAACGGCAGAGACACACAGTGACTCTAAAACTTCTGCTTAGACCGGGCACCCAGCAACACTGCTCACATTCTATTGGCCAAAGTCACCCACACAGAAAGCCTGAGGTCAATGAAGTGGGGAAATACACTTTTCCCATGGGAGGTACAGCATGTGGCCATGATCAGGGAGGCATATTCCCTAGGGGAGAAGGGAGAAAAAAATTGGGCCCAATCGTATCCTCTCCCACAACTACTAACCAGCTACAAAACCTTGGTTTACTCAACTTCTCCCTGCTTTCCTTACCTCATCAGTAAAACAGGAATACTTTTTTTACTGGTACTACCTCTTAGTATTGTTCCATAAAGCACTTAGAACAGTGCCCAACACAGCACGGAGTAAACACTATATACATGTAGGTGGATGGAAGGGAGGAGGGAAGGGGGGAGCTCTTTTTCAATGGGTACGGAGTTTCAGTTTGGGAAGATGAGAAAGCTCTGCGAAGGGATAGTGACAATGGCTGTACAACGGGACGTACTTAACGACACAGAACTGTATGCCTAAAAGTGGTTAAAACTTTAGGTTATGCATATTTTACCTTAGTAAAAAAAAAATGTGAGTAGATGGGATCTCCTGGGCAGAGTGTGAAGAGAGGGCAGAAGGAGGAAAGTTCGGGAACCAGCAGTGGCGGCAAAAGCACTGAGAAAGGGGTCTGCATGGGAGACAGAGAAGGAACATTCTGGATAGACAAGGAAAAACGGGAGAGGCTGATATCCTCTGAAGCCACGGGAGTAGAGTTAGGTGGGAGTGCTGGAGTGCCTGAGGATGTCTGTTTTGCCTGTCTTTGAACCTGAACCTTTTCTTTGGCATCTTGATTTTGGTGGGTCTGTTTTCCTGTCATTTCTGGTCGATGCCCCCGTTGGGCCCAGACTGACCCAAGGCTGAATCCTGGCCTGGTCTCCTCTCTTGGCTCCCTCCTTCCCCTCTCTGTAGCCAGTCTTAGTTTGTCCATTGTTGACATCTCTGAAACAAATCTTTTTTAATTAAAAAGACAGAGGATTGAGGACATTGCTTCTTGTGGCATTTTTATTACTATTGGTGTGTATTGTTTTGCTCTGCAAAACAGAACCTCCAGACTCTGAATTTAAAAATTAGGGGTGCTTGGGGCATCTGGGTGGCTCAGCTGGTTAAGTGTCTGACTCTTGATTTCAACTCAGGTCGTGATCTCTCCGTTCATGTGCTGATAGCGCAGCGCCTGCTTGGGATTCTCTCCCTCCTCTCTCTGTCTGTCCCCTGGTCATGCTCTCCCCCTCTCTCTCAGGATACATACATAAACATAAAAAAAATTAGGCATGCTTAGTTGTGGTCAAGATTCCTTTATTAACAAAAGAATCCATCTTTTGTTTATAGAACTTCAATTATTTGATAAGCCATAGGTCAGGGAAACAGACAGCTAAAAATTTTACAAGGAAAAATGAAGACGATGAGGTTGCACGGAAGAACATTTCTTTTTACAAGCATTACATTTGCACCCCCACATTTTGAAGACCCTAAAGAGGGGGTGCCTTGGTCTAAGTGATTTCTTCCCCTTTTTCTTTGTTTCTCAACCTGGTCGGGGCGATCACCACACGAGCATCACAGGGTTGCTTGTAGAGAGAGAGTGTGGTTCTCAGCTCTGCAAGGAGAAAGGCCTGGGAACTTTGCTTTTCTATTGACTTATTTCTCCAAGAGTTTCTTACTAAGTGAATTAACCTTGCACAGTTAACTTGATGTCATCTTAAGAAAATATATGAAATATGCTTTAGAAAAAAATTACCCATGCTCTAACCAGCCATCTCATTTGGCAATCATTTTCCCCAGCGTTTGTCCTTGCAGGATGGGGAGGTGGGGTTCTTTTTTTATGTGAGTGATTAAATCTACACACAAGAGCTCCAAACTCTTGCTGACCTCCCTCTGCAACACCAGCTGGTGTTGGGAGGCAGAGTACGAGGCAGGCTGAGGTCCCTCTCCAAGGCTCCAGTGGCCCCAGGCTGTTTGGCCATCAGTCCCCGGAGGGTCATTCCAGAAGATCTGGGCGGTCCCCGTACGTAAACTTAGCAGCTCCTCCCGTAACGACAGTGATTGTGGGACACGTCGGAAGGGCTCGGATCCATCCCATGGAGAAAGGGGGATTGTGTTTTGGTTCCTGTTTGCAGACGGTGTCCTTTGAAAGCACAGGATACTTCCACTCCAGGGATCCGAACTTCTAGGTCCTCACTCAGTGGCCCTAGTGTGATCCCTGTGTGCTCAGAACACGACACTTTCCAGCCCTCGACTCAATAACGTGAGCATCTGGGTAGATTTTCATCTGGGATTGAAAAGGAATGGCTGCTCAGCGGTCCCAGCCACACCCCTGCAAGGACTCTGAGGAAGCGTTGTCCTGGGTCTGTCCTCAGCCACCCAGCCAAGTCCGTGTGGACCGGCTTGCACGGGCACCACCCACGCCAGGCTGGTTTTCCGACAGTTTGCTTCCAGCCAGTGTCATAAACTTGCCCATCCAGGCAACAGGTTTGGGAGACAAGGGCTGAGTGTCTGTCTTCAACCCTCTTCACACTGATTCTCCTTGGGGTTTGGGGACAGATTCCCAAAGTCTCAGCTATGGAACCCAGAAAGGAAGGGCGGTCCAGGGTGTGTGTGTGTGTGTGTCCTAGTCATTTCCTTCTTTTGGAACATTTGCTTTCACGGGTCACTAGTTGGTCCCAGGGCTCCTCTGCCAGCAGACCAGGGGGAGTCCAGATCTGGAGGAGGTCTGGCTGGTGTAGAGGAAGGTGGCAGCGGGAGGTGTAGGCAGCAGCCGAGACACCCTGAGCGGTGGTATGCCCAGAGCTGTTCCCCAGAGTCGCTCGGGTCTGGTCCAGTCAGGCCGCCGTTTGATTCCGAAAGAAATGTGGGAAGCGACGGTCTTAGGGAAGGGGCTGCTAAGGCAGAGCAAAACTGGCTAGAATTTTCTGGGAAACTTCAAGGTTCCCAGAAATGGTGGACAGCTTCATGTTTAAGAGTCACTGTAAGATGTGGAGAGGTTGCCCTGGGGTGGGTGGGTGGAGGTGAAGATGGGGTTGGGGTGAAGACTGGGGTGAAGGGAGTTGGGTAGGGGGCTCAGTCCTCAGTCTTTTGTTCTTCCATGGAGAATCTCACTCTGAACTTGGAGAGGCGGCAGAGTCTCCGTCCTCTGGGTCCTGCCCGTTGGGGGAGATTGACTGACCCCCTTTCACACGCTTCCACTTCATCCTTCGGTTCTGGAACCACACTTTGACCTGGCGGAGGAATCAAAGGAGCCTGGTCACTTCAAGGCAGGTGCAACTACCTCCCCATAGTGACGCTCAGGCCAGCAGGTTGAAGTTCCAGGGACCCGAGCTTGAACCTCTGCTTGCCCTGCCCCATGACTCCAAAGGTACCAGGAACTGAGACGACAGGGAGGACACAACAATCTGCCCAGAGGCCTGTCTTGTGTCTCTTGCTAAAGAAAACCTGCCAGTCTGGGGACAAGGTCTAAAAGTCTCCCGGCATTGGCCCCACCCCCTTTCATATGCTCCGCCCCTCCTATGGCAACGGGCCCTCCTTTCTGCTTCTGTTACCCAAGGGTCTGGGAGCAGGGGATCACCAGCCTCATCCCTAAGCATGTTTTTTTTTTTTTAATGTTTTTTATTTATTTTTTGAGAGAGACAGAGCGCTAGTGGGGAGGGCAGAGAGAGACGGAGACACAGAATCCAAAGCAGGCTCCAGACTTTGAGCTGTCAGTACAGAGCCCGAGGCGGAGCTTGAACTCACCAACCAGAAGATCATGACCCAAGCCAAAGTTGGATGCTTAACCAACTGAGCCATCCAGGCACGGACCCCCCCCACCCCCGCCCGCAGCCGCAACATTTATAAAGCACTTGTCAGCTTAGATAGCTCTGGGTTGCTTAGTCCCTCATCGGACCTTCAGCCTTACCTGCAGGGTGTGGTGCCCTATTTTAGAGATGGAGACTTGGAGACATTAGGAGATGTGTCCCAGGGGTCACGGGGCTTGGAAGTGGTAGAGTCTTAGTTTTCTCAACCTAGCACTCTGGCAGAGCCCCTCACCAACTGAAAGTTGGTATCAAATATTATTATTATAATCCTTTACTCCATGGGTAGAATGCTCTGAGGGAAAGCCCTGAATAAAGGACTGGGAAGTTATTTTTAAAGTGTGTCCAGGAACCAGCTAGAGAACTTACTAGAAATGCAAATTCCCAGTCCCACTTATTATTACTGCCAGATTGCTCTTCAGCATTACAAAATCTGCTTTTCGTTTTTGACTTTTAAAATTTTGTTTAATGTTTATTTATTTTGAGAAAGAGAGAGCATGCGATCGGGGGAGAGGCAGAGAGAGAGAGGGAGAGAGAGAAACCCAAGCAGGCTCCACACTTTCAGCACAGAGCCCAATGCATGGCTCAACGCAGGGCTTGCTGTGGGGCTCAATCTCACAAACCATGAGATCATGGCCTGAGCCGAAACCAAGAGTCAGATGCTTAACTGACAGAGCCACCTCGGTGGCCCTTGAGTTTTAAATTTTATTTTCAAAGTAATCTCTGCACCCAACATGGGGCTTGAACTCATGACCCCAAGATCAAGAGTCACATGCTCTTCGGACTGAGCCTGCCAGGCGCCCCTTAGAGTCTGCATTTTAAATGAGGGCCTAGGTGATTTCAACACACACTTTGGGAATAACCAGATTAGAGGTTCCAACCCTGACTGCACGTGAGAACCATCTAGAAGATCTTTGAAAAATTCTGATGTCCTAGACCAATGAAAGCAATCTCTAGGGGTGAAGCCCAGACATCAATGGTATTAAAATCTCTGCGGGTAATTCTCAGGTAGAGTCACAGTTGAGAACCACCATGCTGGGCAGAGAAAGAAGAAAAAGGAGAAGGTTCGGGGAGGTGGGGGGGGGGGCGGGAGGGAGATGAGAGAGCAGAGGAAAGGAGGGCCCCCTGGGCTGCACCTGCCGCTCCGAGAGGTCCAGATTCACAGCGATCTCGTATCTCCGGAGCCGGGTCAGGTAGTTATGGTGAGCAAACTCGGCCTCGAGCTCCCGAAGCTGCTCCTTGGTGAAGGCTGTCCTCTCCTTCCGAGCCTTGTTGCTGCCATCAGGCTTCCCTCGGCTCTCCTGGTTGTCTGGGGAGAAAGCGTCCCGAACAGGAAGATGTGAGCCGCCGAGGTCTCCGGTCACTTTCTTTTGTCCTTCAGAGTCATCTCTCTTATTTCTTTAAATTTTTTTTTACTTTTTTATTAAATTTTTGTAACGTTTATTTATTTTTGAGACAGAAAGAGACAGAGTGCGAACAAAGGAGGGTCAGAGAGATGGAGACAGAATCTGAAGCAGGCTCCAGGCTCTGAGCTGTCAGCACAGAGCCCGATGCGGGGCTCGAACTCATGAGCAGTGAGATCATGACCTGAGCCGAAGTCGGACGCCCAACTAACTGAGCCACCAGGCACCTCATCATCTCTCTTATTTATAAAGGTTATTGAGAAAGAACCTGCACTGCCCCTTTATTTTTTCTTCTAATGCCTTAACCTGCTGAGACCTGGGGAGTCTTTCGGTTTCCAGATTCAGGTGCATTCTCCTCCTGACAAACTTTTTTTGTCCCCAAAGCATAAAAAGCTTGGCTGTTTAATGATTCCTTCCTTCTCTCCTTCCTTTTCTTTCAAGAGAGGGAGAATTTTTGTATAATTTTTAAAAAGTTTATTTATTATTGAGAGAGAGAGAAAGAGAGAGCACAAGATGGGGAGGAGCAGAGAGAGTGCGGGACACACAAAATCCGAAGCAGAATCCAGATTCTAAGCTGTGAGCACAGAGCCCAATGTGAGGCTCAAACTCACCAAGCTTGAGATCATGACCTGAGCCAAAATCAGACGCTCAACCAGCTGAGCCACCCAGGCTCCCTGTTCAATGATTTCTACTTTCCAGCCCCTCCCCCTTGACATTAGTAGTGGCGATAAGCTTGTGGGGCAAGAGGTTCTAAAACAGAGGGTCTCTGTCCATCAGCTGAGAACTATCAGAAATGCCCATCTTTGTGTCTTACCCCAGACCTCCTGAATCAGAAACTCTGGGGGTAGGGCCCAAGAGGTCTGTTTTAACAAGATTTCAAGGTGATTCTGAGTCAGGGTCAAGTGTACAAACCGCTGTTCTAAGACCTCGCTTCTCCAAGGATGGCGGGGTGGCGGCAGCAGGGCCAGGAAGCTGGTCGGACTTGCAGGATCTCACGCCCTACCCACGACCAGCTGAATCAGAATCACATTTTAGCAAGATTCCCAGGGGAGTTGTGTGCGCATGTAAATTGAGAAGTGCCGCCTTAAGCTTCTTTCCCCCTTTGATCCCGGAAGGGGCCAAGTCTGGAAAGTTCTGGGCTCTGAGTTAGACACAGCAGAGCCTCAATCCTAACTGCTAACAATGGTGCGGGGACCAAGCACCTGACACATGTCGGCCACTTAATCCTCACAATAATTCTCCCGGGTGAGTTCTTGTATGGGCCCCAATGTATAGACCAGAAAACTAAGCACAGGGAAGTTGAGTTGTGCAAGTTCATCAGTTCATCCTGCCGGAGGGCACTTTGACTCACATGCTGGTCAAGTAAAATCCTGTAGGAAGGATTTACAAACTGTAGAGTGCTGTACAAACGACAGGGACTATATGTCATCTCCTGAGCACGTGGAGGAGCGGCTCTACCTTCACTTTAGTGGTAGGGCCGGAAGGAGACGCAAACTCCGACACAGGTGACCATGCGTGCCCCAGTCCCGTGAAAGGCTACTGAAGCCACTTTTCTGGCAGGGCTCGAAAATGTGGAAGTCCTTCCTTTCGTTGTCCTTTTAGAGACCAGGAGGCCTTGGCTCAGAGTCGGTGTGGGTGTTTTACTGAAAGTTAGGAGCCCACCTCCTGCCCCCTTGAGGACCCCCACCTGTGTGTGTGTGTGTGTGTGTGTGTGTGTGTGTGTGTGTGTGTGTGTGTCTCGGCTGGGGCTGGGGAGAGGGCTTTTAGGCAAGGTGGGGGAGGGCAGGGAAGCCTCCCACACTCCCCACAGAGCAGCTACCTTTCGAGCAGCTGGGGAGCTGGAGACCCTCAGTCAACTCCATTCCAGTCGGGAACTTCAGCCTGCCGGTGTCCTTCCTGAAGTTCCTTCTCTTGCTTTCTATTCAGCCCCGCCTCCCTCACTGCATTTTGGGTTCCATCCCCAGGAAGAGGGGCGCGGTGGGGGGCGCACGGTTAAAGTGATGGGGGGGGGGTGCGGGAACTGAGAAGGCGGAGGGCGGGGGCGCTGCCCCCCAGGGACTCCCAGGCACTTGGCCGCCGCCCTCGGGACGCGCCCAGGGGGCAGGAAGTCTTTGTTCTGACTGTCCCCCGGGGCTCTGGAGAAGGCCCGCCCAGACCCTTCCGGAAGCCGAGAGTGGGCTGGGGGAAGGACGCGCAGCCCCTGGCAGGGGATCCCCGGGAGTCAGAAGGCCTTGGCAGCCTCCCACCCGGGGGAGGAGGGGCGGGGGGGGGGGGGGTGGTGGACAGTCTTTCCCGAGCACATCCCTGCCGGCCTCTCCCCATCTCCGCCTGACCCAGCGCTCAGAGTGCTTCCCAGCTCTTCCTCTCACAACGGTGGGTGTGAAACCAATCTGACTGGAGCGCCAAGGTTTGAGTCCTTGGGCTCCTCGCTGGGGCCTTTGAGGAAGTCACTTAACCTCTCTGAGCTTCAGTTGCCTCCTCAGGAAATAAAGCACCTACCTCCCAGCGGTTATTGGGAAGACAGGACCAGCCCCTCCCTGTGTGTGGCAAATGCTTTTGAAACTGTAAAGTGCATGACACATAAAAAGTATTCTTCCAAGTCTTCCGCTCCATGAGATGCCAACCGAGGGGCTGGGATGGTAACGGCTGTGGTTTCTTGAAGGTTTCTAGTCCTCAGATGCATTTCATCCTTTCCTTTTTTAAAAAAATTTTTTTAATGTTTTTTATTTATTTTTGAGAGACAGAGAGAGTAGAGGAGGGTCAGAGAGAGAGGGAGATACAGAATCCGAAGCAGGCTCCAGGCTCTGAGCTGTCAGTACAGAGCCTGACACAGGGCTCGAACTCATGAACTGTGAGATCATGACCTGAACTGAAGCCGCACGCTTGACTGACTGAGCCACCCAGGCGCCCACAAAACATCCTTAGGCGGAGGCACTGTTATTGTCCCCTTTAGCACTGTCATGTGGATTTGTGTGAAAATTTGATTAATAGGGCTCTCTTTCTTCCCCCAGGGGTGAAACTGCTTTTTCCCCACATGCTACTGTATCTGGCACAGTATTTGCCAAACATTTGCCAAATTCTACTCAGTGTACAGAGGAGGAAGTGGCCTCAGAGAGGCCCAGACGCTTGCCTAGTGTGCCCAGCAGCTTTTGGGGGAGAAGAGGATTACATAACGGAGATTGGGACCCAGATTCATCTGACTGGAGGTATGGTGGTCAGCACTGGCCCCAGGCTCTCCATCTGCATCTGGGATGGCTGGATGTGGACTGGCAACTCTGTTTCTCCACGTCCAGGGCTCCTGCACGATGCCCACACCTACACTCACCTTCTCCCAGATCTGCTCAGGCGTGCCTGGGTTCCTATGGAATCCTGGAAAACAGCCCCCGCCCCTGCCCCTGCCCAGTCCTGCACATAATGCTCCCAGGAGACCCAAGAGAGATGAGGGAAGGAAGGGGGAAGACCCCTTTGAGTTGGTCTTGGACTGGTTCTTGGACCCCTCTCTGCCTTCTCTCCTCTTATTGTCCCGATTTAAGTCCTGAGCCTCAGCATGAGAAGTAGTAATGGGGCAGAGACTCCAGAGCTGTGCAGCGAGTGAGCCATTCTGTGAATGGGGAGGAGGACATTTCATCATTGTTCGAGACGTCAGAAGGGCCTGGAGTAGGGGAGGCAGAAGTGGAAGTTCTGGGTCTCTGTTCAGCATTTTCATCAAGATAGAAAAGAAGGATGAAGATAAACAATGAGCAATTCATTTCTGGCTCATTTTATGCCATTTCTGGCTTGGGGGTGTTTAGTTGGTCGGCTCACGTGCTCAGTTCACACGCACACAGTCCTCAGGATAGTTTGATCCCAGGAGAGTACACCTTTGTTGGGGTGCCTCCTTCCCACCCTGGGCCTCAGTTTCCCCATGGGTAGGAGCATGGGGCTGAGCTGGGTCTCCACGCCCCTAAGAAGCTGGTGTCACAGTCCTTTCCGCGTATGGATCCCTGGCATCCTCTTCTCTCCCTACTCTCTCTCCTGTTCTCTCCCTGGCCTTGACTTTGAGGCCTCTCTAGTTTCAAATATTCTTGTCTGGCCCCTGTTTCCTCCCTTCAGTCAGATCCAACATCTTGCTCTATGCTCTGTGCCAAGGCCTTCCTCGGCCTTCCATATGTCCTCAGCCTGAAGGTCAAGGCCATGCCAGGGAACTTCTGCCTCCCTCTGATGTGCAAAGCTCCCTTCCCTGAGCTGAGTGGAGGAGCTGTGTCTGAGGACTCCTTGGAGACTCTAGGCCTTAGCGGGCTCTAAGAAAGAGCTCTCTGACCTTGGGCAATTCTCTTAAGTCCTCTGAACTTCCATTTCTTCCTTTGCGAAACAAGAATATCTACCTCCACGGTGATCAGAAGGCTGCCAAGAGGGTAAAATGCCACGGATAACTCATGTTAATCCCTAGTACGGTGCCTGGTGTGCTGGGGAGGCTCCATCTGAAAGAACCACGAGAAGAGAAGAGGTTGCCCTGGAGATGAAATTGCAGATGTGATTCATGGTGGAGGTTAGAGAAAAAGCTCATCAAGGTACCACATCTCCGGGCTGTGCGGAAGGGATGCCTTTTCAATATTTGGCCTTTTCACCGTTTCCCCTTCTCCAAGATTTCTCGGCATCTCTGCTTGGATCTGTGTCTCTGGCTACTATTATGTCAGCCTTGTGGGAGGTGGAGGGAAGGGGAGAGGGACTGAATGATTCCACGCACAGTAACTATAGTATCGATCAGAATCACACCTCAGCCATCCTGGTCCTGCACCTTGTTCCAGGGCAGGGCTGCCCCTTCCAGGACTGCCAAGGGATGAGCTGGTGCTCCCCTGGCTGGCCTCTGCGGCTCAGGAGGAGCAACTCGCCCTGCCCCAGCCCCTGCACACCCTCCCAGGCAGCCAGCGGGGCTGTGATGGAACCGTCGTGCCCAGAGAAATGCAAACAGGATGTATGTGTGGCCTGCGGTTTCCACTGTGAGCTTTTACACCATCCAAGGTAAATTATTTCATAAATAGTTGTCAGTTTTGGCAGGCCTTCCTATACGTAGCAGACAGCTTTATCAGAGCTACAGGGAAGTTCAGACAGACTCTGGGGAGCGTGCCTTTTTGGAGCCCTGTGTCCCAACTCCCCAGTTGTCACAGCCATTTTCCGTAAATTTCCATCCACATGCTGTGCGTTCAAATAACATGTTGCCATTGACGATGGATCTCTTTCCCCCAGGGATACACATCTTTGGGACTTTTACATATACTACAGAATCGTAGAACAGTAGTACTGGAAGAGGCTTGGAGCTATCTATCTCTGGTCACCTTTCCATTTACAGGGGAGCCTAGAGGAGGTGAGAGAGGGCCTAAGACACCTCTAGTTCGTGGCAGGGCTGGACCTCAAACCCAGATTCCCTTCACAGGAAGCTCTTTCCACATATTAGGCTGCTTTTTATTGCGTCCTCCTAATTATTCTGCAGGGCAGGTAAGGTACCCATGAGCCCACTGAACAGATGAAGAAGTGAGGACCCAGAGACTAAATGGTTTGCTGGAATCCCCCTGGTGCCAGTGTGGGGCTGCTGCCTCTATGTCACACCGCCCAGGGGGGACGGTGAGCATGGAGGCTGTGCTCACTCTAGGGACACGTCCGTGCGCATCCCCGTCTGTCTCTCTGGGACTCCCCAGAGAGGATAAAGGGAAGGGATACCTGGGCCATGATATCAGCAGGTGAAGCCTCGGCAAACCGTCCGAAAATGGCATCTGTGGCTTCCCAGGCTGTCACAGTGCGGGCCTTCGATGTCCTTGTTAGTTCTGATACTTTCAACATCAGGAGGAGTCAAAGTGCGTCAAAACAGACAGGACCCAGCTCAAGCCAGCTGAAGACAAGTTGGACTTGTGTACCCAGCACGTCCTTGGCTTCCTGGGATTGGCCTGCCTGTCTCACTGCGCTCCACTGAGCTCCACCCACCTCAGCACCTGGGCCCTTTCCCTCTCCTGTAGGTGCCCAAAAAGACATGGGGAGGGTTCTCAGCCTTTTTGAGGAGCCTGGGGAGGGGGGAGTCGGGGGGATTCAAAGTGTGTTTCCTGGGAGAAAATCAGATTATTCTATAATAGAAATGCCTGGTGCTACAGTCTTTGCTGAAAGACCCAGGAGGGTATGTGGCTATGAGGGAGAGTGGAACAGACGGGCGATGAGATGGAGGGGGGGGGCGTGGGACAGGGAAACAGAGGGGTGAAGGGGAAGGAAGGCAGTGGAATTGAGGGTAGGGAGCAGCAGCAAGCCTCTGGGATGGGTGGGGGGAGGCATGGGCAGCTCTGGGCTCTGCTTGTGTTTATAAGTTCCAGATGTCACCCTCAGCTGTCACCAAAGGAAGTGTGGGCTTCAGGACCAGACCCCACTGCTCACACTCTTCCCCCACCACTGTGTTCAAGGAACACAAGGAAATCATGAAATAGAAAGGGCTGGGGGGGGAGGCGGGGAAGGAACCCTGGCCAGAGGCCTGGGATGCCCAGCTCAGTGAGCAGAAAGGGCACTGGGGGAAAGGGGCTGCGTCAGGGGGTCCACAGGGACCTCGCGTCCTGCCCTCAGAAAGAAAGAGCTGTGCTGCATCTGGAATCATCCCCACACCCCTGGGCTCAGATGTCTTAACTTATTCAAGCCAGAGAAATAGGTGAGTAGGATGGGACTCTTGAGCCCCTACCCTGGCAGGGTGGTGCGCAGGGCTGAGATTGCCCCCCGTTGACTTTCTTACAGCCCCTGAGCTCTTTGGACCCTTTTGTCTTAGATGCTGGTCAGAATTGTGCCACCCTGGTGGATGCGGGCTTCCTGTAGAACTTCCAGACTGTGTCTGGGTGGGGCCCGGGGGCACATAGGCACGGGGTTTGTGCTGCTGCCTCTGAGTTCAGACAGTGGCCACGGCCTTGAGTCCAGATTTTGGCCCTGATCCCTGCCTGGTCGTGAGGGCAGGAGCTCTAACCAGGGGGAATGTGGAGTTCCTGTCTCTCCTTCCACACTGGCTGCTCTGGCTCCTACGGCTTCTTCCTTGCTGGGGGCTCGGGAGTTGGAGTTGGAACGAAGGGGCTGCAGCCGTTGTGTGCCCTTCAAACTGTTGTGAGGGACCGGTGAGCCCACAAAGACAGGCAGAAGCAGCTGGTGGCAGGCTTCAAAGGCCCCCTCGGGCCTTGGGTCACTGCCTTCCCGGTTTTGAGCACAGGTGACCTGGGATGCGGCCAGGATCAGGGAAGATTTGAAAAGAGAAGAGTGCTAGTCTGTGGGCTTGGAAACAATGGGTTGAAGGGTAGCCAAGTGCTGGCTGTCTTTGCATCTACAATCTCATCTCGTCCCCTGGCAGCCCTGTGAGGTAGGCCCATGATCCTCATTTTTCAGAGGAGACTGGGACTCAGTGAAGTGTCGCACTCGCCGGAGCTCACCCAGACGGGAAGCTGTGGGTCTGGGACTTGGTCCAGCTCTGCCCTGTTCGTGCACTTAACATTAGCCCCTGAACCCCTTCCCCCACTTTACTAGGCTGCAGCCCAGAACAGAGGGTACGCATGGGTGTGATATCACCCGGCGTGGTACTCTGTGGCCCAGGTGACACTGAGGTTGTCCATTTATTTCATTATCACCTTATTTCCTTCTTCCTCTGTCAAACAGCCCACTTATTTAGAAATTCATTCCTGGGGCACCTGGGTGGCTCAGTCAGTTAAGAGTCTGACTCTTGGTTTTGGCTCGGGTCGTGATCTCACAGTTTTGTCAGTTCAAGCCCTGTGTCAGGCTCTGTGCTCACAGTGCAGAGCCTGCTTGGGATTCTCTCTCTCTCTCTCTCTCTCTCTCTCTGCCCCTCTTCAATTCATGCTATCTCTGTCTCTCTCAAAATAAATCAACCTTAAAAAAATATAAAGACTCATTCCTAAAAGTGTCTCTCCTTGTAGGTGTAAGATAAGAGTGTAGGAGGGGCGCCTGGGTGGCTCAGTCGGTTGACTGTCCAGCTTCGGCTCAGGTCATGATCTCCTGGTTCCTGGGTTCGAGCCCTGTGCCAGGCTCTATGCTGACAGCTAGCTCAGAACCTGGAGACTGTCTTTAGATCCTGTGTCTCCCTCTCTCTCTCTGCCCCTCCCCTGCTCGTGCTCTGTCTCTCTCTCTCAAAAATAAAATAAAAGCATTAAAAATTAAAAAAAAATGAAGCCATTAAAGTGGACACTGATCCAATTAGGCTGGTGTCTTTATAAGAAGAGGAGATTAGGACACAGGGAGAGACACCAAGGACACCCATGCACAGAGGAAAGACCATGTGAAACCACGGCAAAAAAACCCCCCAGCCATTTGTAAGCCAAGGGGAGAAGCCTCCAGAGAAACCAAGCCTGCTGACATCTTGATCTTTGGCTTCTGGTTTCCAGAACTATGAGAAAATGAGGGTCTGTTGTTGATAAGCCCACCAGTCTATGGTATTTTGTTACGGCAACCCGGGCAGCCTGTGATACCCCTAAATCCCCACGGCCAGTGTTCACCGCTGGGGAGAGGGAGCAAGCCCAGGAGGAGCGCTTGGCAGGGCCGATGCTAGTCCACAGGAGACCTCTCTGCAAATTAGAAAAAGCTGCCCTTTTCTCTAGACTGGAAACACAGCCATGCGTCCGTATGACAGCTGGGCTCTCTGGCTGTCCCCCTGTAGCAGCCCCCTAACTGCCCGGCTGTGGTGAGTCCACCTTACTGCTCAGCCACAAAAGCTCCACTTGCTTGCCAGCCTTGGTGGCCCTGGTACTCGGGAGCTGACCTGAGTACCTTGTGCGGGCCTCCGGCAGGGTCAGCCCAGCCTGGCTGTGGTTGCTCATGTGTCTTTCTGACCCCAGCCCTCGCCCTGACCCTGGGCTGGTTTTATGATTGAAGTCTGGCTGTCTGCACACTTTTTCATGAGTGAGACTGTAAAAGTCCTGATGCGTTTTACAGAAGTTCATCCCACATGGTGGAAATCGCCCCCCACCTCCGCCACCCCCCGCCGGGCCAGGCAGCAGAGCCACTCTCAGAGAGGAGGTGAGAAAATGAATGAATGAATGAATGCCAGGCTGTAATAGAGGCTATTGACTAGACACTGAATGAACTCCTCCCATGTAAATGTTCTGGTAGGTGCTGGGGAGCTGGTTTTCGTTCTGGCCCTCCAGACACCTCAGTTTCAGGGCAAGGGCAGCCGTATGCTATAGCTCTGTGGATTAAAGGCAGACTGGGTTTGATGCGGAAATGGAGGTACAAATAAGGCCTGTTCTGTGTATTGGGAGAAGCAGGTCAATAAAGGATCATTGGACACTCACCAAGCTAGAAACAGAAGAAAATTATCTCAATATAATAATGGCCATATATGAAAATCCCACAGCCAACATCATACTCAGTTGTGAAAAACTGAAAGTTTTTCCTATAAGATCAGCAACAAGCAAGGATGCTCACTGTTGCTACTTCTCTCTTTTCTTTTTTTAAAAGTAGGTTTCACACCCAGAACGGGGCCCAGTGCAGAGCCCATCACAGAGCCCAGTGCAGAGTTCAACACGGGGCTTGAACTCAAGACTCTGAGATCAAGACCTGAGCTGAGATCAAGAGTCGAACATGTAACCGACTGAGCCACCCAGCTGCCCCTCACTGTTGCTACTTCTCTTCAACATAATCCTGTAGGTCCTAGCCAGAGCGATCAGGCAAAAACAAAAAACAAAAAACAAAAAAAAAAACCCGTAAAATAAAATAAATAAAAGGCATCTAAATTGGAAAGGAAGAAGTAAAATGATATTTGTTTACAAATGACACGATCAAAAGACTTGCAGACTAAAAACTACAAAACATTGTTGGCAGAAATGAAAGAACACACAACTAAATGGAAAGACATCCTGTGTTTATAGATTGGAAGACTTAATAATGTTAAAATGTCCTTACTTACTCAATCCCTATCAAAATCCCAATGGTATTTTTTGCAAAAATAGAAGAAAAAATCATTCTAAAACTCTCATGGATTCTCAAAGGACCTGAACAGCCAAAAACAATCTTAAGAAATAGAAACAAAGAGGGAGACCTCACATTTTTTTATTTTAAAACATATTACAAATATGCAGTAATCACAACAGTATGGCATTGGCATAAATTCAGACAGGTAGAACAATGGAACCGAAGGAGGTCAACCCTCACATATATGGTCAAATGAGCTTCAACAAGTGTGCTAAGGCTACACAGTAGGGAAAGGATGACATGGGGAAAACGTGCAAAAGGATGAAGTTGGAGCCTTAACTTACAGCATCTAAAAAAATTAAATTAGTTTAAAGACCTAAACATGAGATTTAAAACGGTGAAACCCCTAGAAGAAAACATGGGGAAAAATCTTCATGACATTAGATCTGGCAATGATTTCTTGAATATAACACTAGACGCCCAGGCAACCAAAGCAAATAGAGAGAAGTGGGACTACATCAGGCTTAAACATGTCTATGCAGCAAAGGGTGCAATCAACAGAATGCAAAGGCAACTTACGGAGCGGGAGAAAATAGTTGCAAACCATATGCGGATAAGGGATTCATTTCCAGAATATATAAAAAACTCCTATACGTCAATAGCAAAAGGCAAACGATCCAAGTAATAAATGAGCAAAGGACTTGAACAGACATTTCTCCAAAAGTCTACAACTGGCCAGCAAGCATATGCAAAGACGCTCAACATCGCCAGACACTAGGGAAATGCAAATCAAAACCAGGATGAGATACCATCTCATGTCTGTTAAGAAGCCTACCATCAAACAAACAAACAAACAAACCAAACCAAACGAAACAAAAAACCAGAAAAGAACAAGCGTTGGTGAGGTTGTGGAGAAATCAAAACTCGTGTGCACTGTTGGTGGGACTGTAAAATGGTGCCGCAGCTACGGAAAAGGGCATGGAGATTTCTCAACAAATTGAAAATGGAATTAATTACCATAGGATCCAGCAATTCCACTCCTGGGTGTATACTCAAAAGAATTCAAAAGCAGAATCTTGAGGAGATGTTTGGACACCAATGTTCATTGCAGAATTATCCATAAGAGCCAACTTGGAAGCAACCCAAGCGTCTGTCCCTCAACAGGTGAATGGACACAGAAAATGTGGTATATACATACAGTGGGATATTATTCAGCCTTAAAAAAGAAGAAAGCCTGTTATCTGCTACAACAGGGTGAACCTGGAGGACGTTATGCTCAGTAAAATAAGTCAGTCACAGATAGACAAATACTGCATGATTTCACTTGCATGAAACATTAAAAGTATTCTAACTTTTTTTTTAGATCAGTCTTTAATAACTCTTGCTATTAAAAGGTAAAGTGAAATGGGTTTATCTTTGGCCTAAACTAACTCCAGGCTCTGGATTTACTCATCATCCAGGATAATGGTACAGCCCCACATCACCCATTCCCTGGCCATCACCCCCTGTACCCTGAGGCACAAAGCAGAAAGTAGAATGCTATTTGTCAGGCCTGGGGAGAGGGAAGAGGAGAGAGTTGTTTTTCAATGGATTTAGGGTTTCGGTTTTGCAAGATGAAAATGTTCTGGAGGTCTGTTGCAGGACAGTGTGTATATATGTAACTCTACTGTGCGGTACGCTTAAAAATGATCATGATTTGGGGCCCCTGGCTGGCTCGGTCAGAGGAACATGTGACTCTTGACCTCGGGGTTGTGAGTTTGAGCCCCACGTGTGGGTGCAGAGATTATTTAAACAAATAAAACTTTAAAAAAATTTTTTTAAATGATCAAGATGCAAGAGGAGCCTGAGTGGCTCAGTCGGTTAAGAGTCCGACTTCAGCTCAGGTCATGATCTTGTGGTTGGAAGTTTTGAACCCTGCTTTGGACTCTGTGCTGACAGCTCAGAGCCTGGAGCCTGCTTTGGATTCTGTGTGTGTGTGTGTGTGTGTGTGTGTATGTGTGCCTCTCCCCCACTCACACATTCTGTTCTCTCTCAAAAATACATAAACATTTAAGAAAAATGATCACGATGGTAAATTTTATTTATGTGTTTTTTATCATAATATTTATTTCTTTTTCAAATATTTTATTTTTAGGTCATCTCCACACCCAGTGTGGGGTTCAAAGTCACACCTCTGAGATCAAGAGTCACATGCTCTACCAACCCAGGCAGCCAGGTGCCCCTGATCATGCTATTTAAAACTCAGATTTCAAATACAAGACGTCTCATGGTAAAAAATCTCAGAAGAGAGCCTCTGTGAAGTTAAAAGCTATATATTTAGAAAATCAGCACAGGGTCTAGCAGATACTGAAAGTTACAACTTCTCAAAGACTGCATCCACTGAAATGATGCTATGCACAAGGGAACCCTTAGATTTTTTAAAAAGAGAGGAAAGATTCTTGGTGGTGGTGATTTTTGAACTGGATATTAACATTAGAAGGACTTCAATAGGCAGAGGAGTGGGGGAGGGGTAGGATGCTTGAAGCAAGGGAAAGCTCTTCAGCAAATGAGGTTGGGAGGAGAAAAAGGAGGGTGTGTTTGCAAGGCAAGTGGGCTCATGTGGCTCGAGGCAGGGTGGGTGGAGGTGGAGCTGAGAAGGGGGGGTCAGTAGACAGAGAGCAGGTGGGAGGAAGGGGACGATCTGTGGCGGGTTTATAAACCTCAGGGGAAATTAAGCGTTCATGGGGCTGGATAGGGACGGGCGGGGATCATATCTTGCAGGGGAGAAGTCTGGGAAGGATGAGTCCTGGGAGGCACGGGTGTTGGAGCTGAAGGAGACTGGACAAAGCGAGTCTGAGCAGGGCAGGGGGAGTACATGAGAGCACCAGTGAGCAGGGCTGAGCCCCCACATGGAGAGGGGGGGAGGTAGAACCTCTCCCAGGCGGGAGATCCGATTCACCTACAGCCAGGCGGATCACGCGCGACCTTCCCTTGAACCCCGCCAGGAAATCACCGCGAAATCCCTCATTCCCATAAATTAAAGACGACCACAGTAGCAAGACAGATGGACAGATCGAGGGCAAACATCAGTGGCCTCACAGCTGTCCCTGCCAGCAGGGACCCTGAACACCCATGGGCCCCGGCGCTGGGAGTGTTTGCGGTAAGAGAACACCACACTGGTCTCCTGAATCGGTTTTGTGCTGTGAACCGATGGAAGGTCTCCGAGTGGGGGCCGGGGACCCCTGCTTTCCTGATCATTTATTTGAGCAAATCAGCTCCAGCTCTAGTGAGAGTGATAGGGGAGCAGCGGGCCCGGCCCAAGGAGAGGGGAGAGCAGACAACGTCCCTCTTGAAACAAACTTCCAGTAACTTTCTGTTCCTGGAGCCTCCTCTGCCAGCCAGTATGGGGCCCTGTTGCCTGGCATGACCCACCCCCCAGCAGATCTCTGGGGTCCAAGGTCCTAACTGATGACAACTGGGTTTTAGGACCAAGGATAACTGCAAGACGTTCCCATGTCTTATATCCCAAACGCAGCAGTTTCTGAGTCAGTGTATTTGAAGTGTATGTTCTGAAGGCTGGTTCTGGAAATATGGGCCTAATAACATTCAGAGCTGCTATGTGCTGAGCCCGGCACAGTGCTAATCTCAGGGATCAGTGCATTCAACCTTCACAGTGACTCTGTATGGAAGGTGCTTTTGTTATGATCCCATTTGGCAGGTGGGGAAAACGGAGGCTCTAAGCAATTACAAAGTTTTCCAAAGTCATATAGTGCAAAGTCGTGGCACCAGCACGCAACCTGTCTGCCTGCCTTGCGAAAAATTATGGAAAACACATTTCTGATCCACGGCTGGTTGATCTCACGAGACAGTTTAGCAAGGGCACACGAGGTACTCACACTGAGCACAAAATGCAGGAGGTGTCAAAGCCCTCAGTAATCAAGAGAAATAATATCTTAATGCAATATTTTAAAAAATCGAAGTTAAGGACCGCCTGGTGGCTCAGTCAGTTAAGTGTCCGACTTTGGCTCAGGTCATGATCTCGCGGTTTGTGGGTTCGAGCCCCACGGCGGGCTCTGTGCCGACGACTCAGAGCCTGGAGCCTGCTTCAGAGGCTGCGTCTGCCTCTCTCTCTGCCTCTCCCCAGCGCTTGTGTTTTCTCTCTCTCTCTCAAAAATAAATAAATAATTTAAAAATCTGAAGTTAATGCAAAAAAAAAAATCCCCGCTGAACAAAATATGAGGATTTTAAATAGAGAATGTGAGCTGTGACACAGGAACGGTGGTGTGACA
The DNA here is from genome assembly GCA_004023845.1 of Helogale parvula. NCBI lineage: Eukaryota > Metazoa > Chordata > Mammalia > Carnivora > Herpestidae > Helogale > Helogale parvula. The sequence continues at coordinate 24,777 of PJEM01004188.1, read as the reverse complement.
GGGGTTCTTTCTGGATTTGTCTCTTGTGAGCTGGATTCCAGATTTCCAGAGTTGGTCGTGACCCTCGCTCATCTGCTTGCCCCTTCCTTCGGGCTCTTGGGGAGCTGATCTTTCCTGCCTCGCCCCCTCCCAGTCCATTCCAAAGGAAGACTAAAGCAACTAGCTGAGCCATAACGAGTCCCATGCTGAGCAGAGAGAGTTGGGTTGGGAAGAATGAATGAATGAATGAATGAAATGGATGAATGAAACTCAGCTTTGCTGTGCCCTGCCTGACTGCTGCTGTCATTGCTGCTGCTGCTCCCGAGGGGACTTGGAGGGGGAGCCCAGGGCCCATGAGACTCTGCCCCGCATCACAGGCTGACCCTGTGAAGAGCTGCAGGGCACTCAATGGAGGGTGTCCTTGTGTTCTTGGGATGGCCACCTGCTTGGTCCGCCAGCTCACTCCCTAATGCAGTGCCACAGGCCACTGGCCCAAAGGAATGATGACACATTTGGGTCTTGCTGAAACACAGAATGATTTTGCCTAAGCTGGGCCCTTTGCCTGTGCCTTCCGATGCCTTGGCTCCCAGTTCCCTGGAAAGCAGTGGCCCCGCTGGGTGGCTCACTCGGTTAAGCATTGACTCTTGATTTGGGCTTAGGTCATGATTTCGCGGGTCCTAAGATCCAGCTCCATGTCAGGCTCCGTGCTCTTAGTGCAAAGCCTGCTTGGGATTTTCTCTCCCCTTCTCTCTCTGTCTCTCTCTCTCAAAATAAATAAATAAACTAAAAAAAAAGTGACTGGATGTAGTGGGGAAGATGTGGGCAGAGGCAGAGGAGCTCCTGGGCAGGCGCCAGGGAGGAGAGAGCACTTCAGCCGGGCGCAGAGCCAAGTCGCTGAGAGTCCCTTGGTGAGAAGCAGAAAGTGCCCCATCTCTGCACATCTCCAGCCAGGGCTACGGAATAGTTCAGGATTTAACCAGCGGGGGATTTAAAGGGCCCTCCTCGTAGGCAGCCAGGAGGACTGGGGTCACTATCATCCATAGTGAGCATGTTGAGCCGCTTCTTTAAGCCCAGAGACTCAATATTTCAACATGAGGATTCTGTTGGAAATCTGCTGAAGGATGCGGCATTGGGGTCTGAAGTCCAGGGTTTGAGCTCGGTTCTAGGGTTACCAGATTTTCCCGGGATTGAGGGATTGAGGGGTTCCCTGGGATGCTGGATTTTTTTTTCCTTTCTTTCTTCCTTCCTTTCTTTCTTTCTTTCTTTCTTTCTCTCTCTCTCTTCCTTCCTTCCTTCCTTTCTTCTTTCCTACTTCTTTTTTTTTTAATTTTAATGTTTATTTATTTTTGAGAGAGGGAGGGAGAGACAGAGAGAGGGGGACACAGACTGTGAAGCAGGCTCCAGGTTCTGAGCCATCAGCACAGAGCCTGACGCGGGGCTCAAACCCATGAACTGTGAGATCATGATCTGAGCGGATGTCGGACGCTTAACAAACTGAGCCACCCAGGCACCCCTAGCCTTTCAATGCTAACCCCAGAAAAGTCCTGGACAAATCCAGATAAGTGGGTCATTATCTCGACTTTATTCTAGTAGTGCTCCCCTCAAACTCTCTCTCCTTTCCCACATGTGTAGGACAGAGATATAAGCCCTCCTGTACCACACACACTGGTGGGACCCGAAAGACGAAACGTGTGTTTCCTGCAGCGCCTCGAAACCCCCCGATCATAGCACATCCAAAGCCAGACAGGCAGCTTCTTCTCCCTCCCACTTTGAGCCCTTTGGGGTATGAGACCTTTGCCTTCATCTCCGTGTCCCCAAGGCCTTTGGGCGGTGCTTGGCGAAGAGAAGATTCTTGGGAAACTTGTGCTACAATAGAAAGTGCTTCGCAGAGCAAAGCACAGAGTGTCCTCGTTGGTTGGGTGACACTCTCCTTTTCTAGCTGCCCCTGGTTGGCCTGTGAGAAGGTTCTCTAGAGGTTCAGACAGACTGACCCTGCCGAGGACACCTGTCAGGGGGACACAGTGGGGACAGGAGGCACGGGCACGGTCTTGTTTTGGGCAAGGTGGTGACAGGGACCAGACAGAGGAGAATGGGCAGTGAGAGAAGCCAGGTGGGCCCCAAGGGGAGAGGAGGAAACAACAGGTCCCCGTCACAGGGCGGAGGTGGATGATAAGTTGTCTCTTAACGAACAGGCCGACTCCATCCTCTGGCCTCTGGGACTCCAGCGCTAAGCTGGGCTGCACCTGCTTTCTGAGGTCCAGTGCTTACCCTTGGCTGCCTGCCTCCCTGACCTTTCCCAAGGCTGGTGATCCCTGAGGAGGACTCCTCGGAGGGGCGACTTCCCTGGGGGTCGCCTAGACCTTAGTGCGCTGATCTGCCCTCTTGGCCGGGGCACGGGCAGAGTGATACCTCGCGGGCTGTCTGTCCCCAACCTCGGCACTCCATCTTTTCCTCACCCCTTGCCTCTCCCATCCCAGCCCTAGGCTCTGCCCCTAGCCTCCTGGAGGCATAGGGTCCTGGCTCTGCTTGACACCACAGGGTCCCAGCCTCGGTCCTAGCCCTCCAAGCCCCCATCTCAGCTGACGACTCTGGTGAGCAAACCCTTTGGCTCCAGGACCATTCGGAGCCCGCCGGGGCATGGAGGGGAGACGCATAAGCCGGAGGCAGCCCAAATTCAGGAAAGCTCCCCTCCAGCCCTTGCCAACCTGTGCCACCCACGTATCCCCCCAGTCTTCGTGGGTCTCATTTCATTTGCTTGCTGGCATCACCTTCCCAGGGCCCAGGGCTGCTGGAGACACAGATACAACCCCCATCACCAGAGAATCCCAGAGTTCCTGAGTATAAGAAACCCCAAAGGTAACCCCTGCCTTTGGGTAGATTAGATATTATCGTTTGCAATTCATGGTCAGGCCAGCTCGGCTCAGAGAGGGAAAGCAACCAAATAAAGGAATGCTCAGCTGCTCCTCAGCCACGTACCTGAGCTCTCCTTCTTCCGTCTGGTCGACTTCTTCTCCGTAGCATTGGCGGTGCTCCCTGGGACGTCGTAGTCCTCGCCTGGGCCTCCCGCGGTGTCCACCAGGCCTGGGCTGCTGGCCCCCATGTCCCTGGAGCCCCCAGCTGGGCCCGGGTTGAGCCTGCACCTGGCCTCTGAGACAGGGTAGTGCCACTCGGGGGGCTGCGGGAAAGCGGGGTGCTGCTCGGTGAAGACACGCTCCTCCCGGGGAAGGCTGTGCGGGGTGGCCGCCAGGCAGGAGGCGGAGAAGTCGGGGTACGCTGCCGTCGCTGTCGCCGGGAAGTCTGGCTTCTGGTGGAAGGAGAACGGCGTCGGGGGGTATTGGGGCAGCCCTGGGGCCCCACCACTTTCAGAGTGGGAATTCCGAAGGCAGCCCCAGACCGGGGCCGGGGGGTGGGGGTTCCTCATGCAGCTGCTGGCCACGGGGTCCATCTGCCGTCCGCTGCTGCGCGCCTCAGTCTTTTCAAGATTTTGATTCTTACTTGTTTTATATTCAAAATTTTTAAAAATGCAAAAAAAAAAAGAGATAAATAAATAAGAGGGGAGAATGTTCAGTGGAAAATTCACCCCAGGAATCAAACCAAGAAGGAAAACTGAAGTCTGTCCTTAAAGTACGCACACATGTGGCCGGCTACACGCGCGTGGGCGCACACCCCTATGGCAGGCTTCACCCCTGGCCTCCTGCCCCTCCCCGACACGCCAGCCTGCCTATCGGGGTCCCCTGGACACGTGTTTGTCGCCGCTGACACTGAACATTTTCACTGTGGCAGCTGCCGAGGGCTTGTCCTGGAGCGCACAGCCAACGCCGGCCGAGGGCTGGACCAGGGCTGTGAGACACTCTTTTAAATCCTGCGGTGGGGAGAGAGTGACACATTTCTGAAGTGAAACGTGAGAGAGGAGAGGGAGGGGTTAACCAGCACACACGATCCCCTCCAACCAAAACCCCGAGCAGGCGACTATTAATCATCAGAAACCTTATATGCACATCTAATGGGATTTGCAGATGGAGACTTTTAAAGAAACATTGTCTGTATTTCTTTTTTTAATTTTAAGGGGAGAGAGCAATGCACACACACACACCAACTTCTTTAATGCGCCTCCTGTACGCTATGAAGTTATTTTATTGCGCTGTTAACAAAATTCCCCGAGTCTTGGATTTGGAAAAAGCCTCAAGTCAGATCCAGAATCCATCAAGTGCCAAATTCCAGGGAGCAGAGCAGGGAATAAATGCAAGAGACAAGTTTGCTGATTGCATTTGATTTAAAGGCCCTTCTACTGCTGTTCACAAAAAGGAAGGTGGATTAAAAGAAATCTTTTTTTGCAAGTCTCAGCGGCCCACTAGGGTCTGTATCGTAAAGAAAGACACACTCCAGAAAAAATGATTTCTCTCTGCCCCAAGTGACATTCCCACTTTCTCAGGAACTTAAAAAAACAATCAGATTCTTCCTTCCGTTCTTTAACCCCGACTTACATGCCAATTAGCCACAATCTTCTCTAGGTTGTCTGTGTGTGTGTTGGGGGAGGGGGTTCAAATCATTTTTCTCCAAAGCAAAGGGAAGGCTCTTAGATGAGGTTCTTGAAGTTTCTCCAAGCCCCCTAACCTTCACCCACCTGCTTCCCCTACCCCACTCCCCAGAGGCCAAGGCTTCTGTGGAATCTGGGGCATGGAGGTAGGAATCAGGGGGCTGCTCACCCCCAAAGGAGTTCTCCTTGGCAGACGATCACATGGTCCTTCCTGGCTGGTGCCTGTCACAGGAGAGCCAGCATTTCACCCGGTCATTCAGTCTACTTCATCCCCACGCCCTGCTGGTCTCTCAGGAGGGTTAATAAAATTTTGGGGAGGGTGACATTCCAAGCACACGGACCAGAGCTCCCTTCCCACCAAATATCTCCACGACGCAGAGCGGCAGGATCGGGACGTCACTGTGTGCTGGCTGGTTCCGAAGACGCTGGGAGGGCCCACGGGCCTCCGCCCCGCAGCCCGGAGCCCACACACACGTTCTTCATGAAATCGGCATATGTTTCTGGAACGGGCAGGGCATCGTAGGCCAGGAGAGGAGATGAGATCATTGCCCCAAACCAGACTCATCTCCCGGGACTTGGCTGTCATCCACGCAGTTCTCCTGGGAACCTGGTGACTCTGCTATTATGGGCAAATTAAGAATGAGGTTCTATGTTTTACCAATGAAAACGAGGCTCCAATAGCTGACGTAGGATGCTCAGAATGACACAGCAAAGAGAAAGGGTAGAACCAGGAGGTGCCCTCGGGCATCCAGCTGCCCAGTCTGGAGCAGGTGGACACAGAGGAAGGACTTTGGGGTTAGACCAGTGTGAGTTCAAATCCTGGGCCTGCCACTTCCCAGCTGTGTGCCCTGAAAGAAATCACCTCCCCTCTCTGAGCTTTCCTCAGCGGGGATGACAGTCCTTGCTGACATTCGCCCGGTGATCTCAGCGCCTCTCCCCAAGGGATCCCCACAAAACACTCTGAGGGAGATGCTTTTCTCCTCATGCCTGCTTTTTTCTTTCTTTAAGTTTATTTATTTTGGGAGAGAGTGCGCACACACACAACTGGGGGAGGGGCAGAGAAAGAGGATCCCAAGCAGGCTCCATTCTGTTAGCGAACAGCCCGGCGTGGGGCTCGATCTCACAAACCACGAAATCAGGACTTGAGCTGAAATCAAGAGTCAGACACTTAACCGACCGAACCGCCCAGGCACCCCTCATCCCCTCCGGTTTTTTCAGAAGAGGACAGACTGTATAATGTGCCCAAGGACACGCGGCCCCAAATGGAGGGTCTAGGATTTGAACCCAGGCAGCCTGGCGCTTGGCCTCAGACGACCCGCCCCACACACGTCTGAGAATGTAAATGAATCGATTCGGTCCAGTGGAGCTCCAAGTAGGTGATAGATAAATGCGGCTCCCTTCCCAGTGTATCTCCTTCTCCTTAACTTGGCAAGGGAGACTGTGGACAGGAAGGAGCACTGGGAAAACTCTAACTGAAACAGCCTTGGGAGGTCTCTCCAGGGGCTCCGGGCTGTGGGGGCTCTAGAAGGAATCCACAGGAGGCTGAGAGGTAGCTCTGGTCAGAAGACCATCCCCAGGGGTGGCCCAGCGGCCATAACCTGACCCCGACTCCCCTCTTCTCTGGCCTCGCAGCTGGCCCAGGAAGGCCTGGCCTCGGGCCCTCGCCCCTGGAAGGGGTGGGCCGAGGGGTCAGGGGGACAGCGGGAGGGGCGCGGTGGGGGGGTGCGGGGTGCTGGGCAGGGCCTGGCACCCCCCTGCACCCCGGGGCACTCACAGCTGCCCCCGTCTGTCAGCCACCCCACAGGGCGCGGCCGGGCCCCCCCACTGGCCTCTACATCTTCCTGACAGGCCCCTCTCCTGAGGCCAGGAAAAAACAACAGTCCCTCCCCTCACGGCAGCCCATTTGTTAGATGAAGGCCAGGCACCAGCACCTTTAACCTCCTCAAAGTCAGCATTTCCCCCTCAAGGCCCCCACAGGCCCCCAGACAGAGATGGATGGAAATGGCTGTTTGTGGAAAAAAGCCCCGTGGCTGCTTGGCCAAGGGGAGCGGGCTTTTCAGGAAGGGAGGGGACCCCGCTTCTGGTTGTTGTTGGGGTGGCAGGAGGAGGAAGAGGAAAAGCGTGAGTCAGGAGGAGGACCCGGCAGGCGGGGCCACACCTGAACCACCGCTAGGAACTTTCGGAATTTCCCCCATTGTGCGTGAAGACAGGCAGGCGTGGCCTTGGCGCCACAGACCGGCTTCCGGGCGAGCTTGGCCACCCCGCCCACCTGGGCCTGGAGCTTCGGGTGTCCTGGTGGCTGAGGGACAGCCCAGGGCTCAAGGTGTGGCCTGGCCTTTCATCAGCTGTGCGGTCTTGGGGCAAGTTACATCCCTCTTCCGAGCCTCAATGGTCTCAAACGGGAGACGACAGTTCCAGCTCCTGTGGATGTTGTGAGGATAAACGACCTGAGGTCTGTGGCAAGAGTTGGCGGGCAGTCACGGGTGGCACGCTTGAGGGTCACTATGCCTTCCCCTTCCTCACTCAGCTGGAATCCTGGGCAGGTCACGTCTCCACGGAGGATACAGATGGCCCGCCCAGCTTCGCCCCTCAATCCCTTCATCTACGATAACATCACAGAGCGTCACAATCATGGCCTCGGGAACCAGAAGAGCATGGGTTCAAGTCCCAGGCAGTCATGAATGAATTGAATGGCTTTGAGCAGCCCACTTTGTTACTTGAGCCTCAGTTTTCTCATCTGTAAGATGGGGGTAAACTTTTATCCTTCTCTGTTACGTTTCGAAGAGACATGGTTGAGGAGACCTAAGAAAGCTCGCACCGTTGCCTGGTACATAGTTTTTAGTGGTAGAATCTGGATGATGATGATGATGATGAAAATATGTGCGAGTGTTGTCTGAAGGACAACTTCAGGAGGCCCTGTGAAATATTTATGGGCCACCCCAAGGGAAAAGATGAAGGCATTAGCATTCACTCACACAAAACATGTGAATCGGACAAGATACCTGTTTCTGAGCAAGACCTTGAGGTATACAACAAGGGACAGACACGTTTTGAATATGGTGGCAACCATTCTCAATAAGAATGTTGGGGCGCGTGGGTGGCTCAGTCGGTTAAGCGTCCGGCTTCGGCTCAGTTTATGATCTTACGGTTCGTGGGTTCGAGCCCCGCGTCGGGCTCTGTGCTGCCAGCTCAGAACCTGGAGCCTGCTTTGGATTCTGTGTCTCCCTCTCTCTGACCCTCCCCTGCTCACACTGTCTCTCTCTGTCTCTCAAAAATAAATAAATGTTAAAAAAAAAAAAAAGAATGTTTACTTCTGGGCCCAGCATTTGTCTGGAACGCACATGCCCTTTGCTTCTCAGAGGTTTGGGGGCAGCAGGGTAATTACAATCTTGTAGGACTTTTGTGAGACTCAAAAACTACAATGGTCGGGAGAGAAATGAGTGAACCACAGAGTCCAGTTCTTCTGACTCTCACACCTGTGCCTGTGAAGACTGCAAGGTGGGCCCAAGACGGTCTACCCCAGGGAACCAACGATGGGGTCTTTCCTTACATTCCAGAGGGGCAGAAGGAGAGGGAGACACAGAATCAGAAGCAGGCTCTAGGTGCTGAGCTGTCAGCACAGAGCCCGATGCGAGGCTCGAACCCACAGACTGTGAGATCATGACCTGAGCCGAAGTCGGACGCTTAACCGACTGAACCACCCAGGCGCCCCCCACAAGGAGGCTTTCTGGAAGTTCTGGCCAACCACTGCTCTTCAGCCTCATTGGCCGGCCCTGGTAACCTGGCCACCTGTAGCTGTGGGGGGGGGGGGGGAGGGGGAGACTGGCTCCCCTAACCCTGCCTCTGCCTCCCCATCAGACCCCGTCCTTCCTCAGAGAAAGGCGTTAAGGTAGAGTAGCTACATAAAACACGGGGCGCCCAGTTAAGTATGTTCCCTGCAATATCAGGGACATCTTTAGGCTAGAAATTATTTGCTGCTTATCTGGAATTCAAATTTCACTGGGTGTCCTTCCCTCCCCTCTTCTCCACCCTGCCTGAATCTGGCAACCCTCCTCTAAGGCCAGACTCCTCTCTGGGCTGGAAAAGGCTCTGGCCGCACCTTCTGAGCCAAGATATTTGCACTTTGACCGAGAACTCTGGAAGGAGTTCTATGGAGAGCAATCCAGGGGGAGGCGAGGCAGTCTGGTAGGTCTGCCTTTGGCTGTGGCCTTGGAGCTGCTGGGGGTCCCCCAGGAAGGTCTCCCTTGGAGGCCTTTTGGGTGAGACAAAGCAGAGAGGAGGAGGAAGGGAATCCAGGTGGAGGGAGTGAGGATGAAGGTGAGTGCCCCTGGGCAGGAGGTGCTGACAGAGAGAAGGAGGCAGGCCTCCGAGCAGGGCGCCAGCCTGGGGGACTCCAGAGCCCACCGCTTCCCGGGGTGCACTTTTCCAGCCCCTGCTTGCATGCTGTTCTTTGGGGGGGAAACCAGCTAACCAGATAGGACAGCAAACTGGGGATTTATGTGGTGTGGGAACAGCTCAGGTTTCCCTCACTGTTTATCCAGCAGTATTTTTTAAAGCAGAAATCAGCGCGCGGGTAACCGCAGCTGTGAGTTACTGGCGCTGGCTGTGAGGGCGGTGTGCGTGGGGTTGGGGGGTCCCCTCCGCAGAGCTGCTGAAGGAGTGCATCTCTCCCCAGCCAGGGCCCAGGTGGGAAGGTGGTCCTGGGCAGGTCCCTGGTGACTCTCTCTTCCCTGGGACGAAAGCCAGCATCCCTGGGGCACTGGGGATGGGTCAAGGCCTAAAGCCTTGCAGATCACAAAGTCTAGGGGTCATGAACCCACTTGGGGCCAGGCAAGTAAACACAAGCTGGGGAAGCCAGCCGAGGGGGGCGAGAAAGGGCCTTGCAAAGACATAGCCCCATTTTTACCATTTAAACAAAGAGAGCCACGATTCTAGGCAAGCTCTCCATTTTTAATTTTGTTTTAATGTTTTTTATTTATTTTTGAGAGACAGAGAGAGACAGCGCGAGCAGGGGAGGGTCAGAGAGAGAGGGAGACACAGAATCTGAAGCAGGCTCCAGGCTCTGAGCTAGCTGTCAGCACAGAGCCCAACGCGGGCCTCAAACCCATGAACCGTGAGATCATGACCTGAGCCGAAGCCAGAAGCTGGACACTTAACCGACTGAGCCACCCAGGCGCCCCCTCTCCATTTTTAAATGTTGTTAATGAATTTAAAGCACGGCCGGTTGATGAAGACAGGCCACTGGGCATGATTTATTTCTCGAATTACTAAGTCGCAATCTCTGGTCTTCCCCAAGCCTGCCTGCTCCCCGTTCTATAGATGATCAAGCTGAGGTCCGAGAGGCCTAGGGGATCACCCAAGGCTGCACAGGGTGCCTTTGGGAAAAGCGGGGGTCCCGGAAACCTGCCCGAGCTTGCGGTTCCGCTGGCCAAGCCCTCAGTCTTACTGAGCAGGTCGAAATGCTTTCTGAACATCCCTCGCGCGCACCCACATGCCATTGACAGACACACCCACAACCTACCTGATTCTGGCAATGACCCGGGGGGAGCAGGACTGGCATTGATTCCATTACCAGGGCTGGAAACCGAGGCAGGAGAGGCTGGGGGGCCTACAGCGTTACAGTCTTAGGAAGGGCCAGAGCCGGAGTCTCCGATTACAGATCTGCGATTTTCCACCCCCAAATGTTGTCATCCTCGAGGCATACAGCCCAAGATGGGTAATAAGCCCCTCCTACAAGGAACAGAAAATGGATGGGGTACTTGGGTAAACTGAATATGCTTCGTAACTTAAAGTTAATTGAAAATCCATAGGTTATCAATTTTCCAAGCAAGAGGATAGAAGGTATTTCAAAGAGCAATTATACTAGGCATGGTTTAATCTTTCTTTGATGATCCTGACGGAACGTAATACCTCAGGGCATCGTTATGAACACCAATAATTACTGCGTAGGCCTGGGAGACCAGCTCTCATCATTCCCCCCTGGCTGTTGGGGGCTGTTCAAGAAGACTGCAGTCCACGGGGAGAGAGCACACGTCTGTGCTCCACGCTGCTCAGTTCGCGCTGTCTTTGTTTCAGGGCCATGTGGCGGCAAGAATCTTCCCCTTCTTTTCCTATAAAATGGGACCAATGCATAGTTCTATCCTCACTGGACAAGTTCTACTTAACAAAGGGCCTCAGATCTCACAGCCTCAGAGCAGGAAGGAGCTTCAGATCATGGTAGGTACCAGATTTATTTTCACCACGGAGGAGTCTGAGGCCCAGAGAGGTTAGGGCCTCGTCCAAGCTCACACAGCCAGCGAGGACCGCTAGAATCTGGGATTTCTGCTTCTTAGACTTCCCTGAACACCACACTGAGGCCGAAGAGGCTTGGGAGAACTGAAAGATTAACAAGGCAACAGATGCAAAGAGAGATGCCCAGGCGCTCTGTGGCCACAGAGAGGCAAAGGTCAGAGCTCCCCAGTCTCGGGAGAGGGGCTGCTCAAGTCCGGAGGGGAGGCGAACCCACCGTGAGGTTTATGGTTTCATGAATGTCAGGGCCTTTTAAAATGTGGTAATTTCAAGTGTGCAGCCTCCCAGGGCCTCTCCTCTTTTAATTGAAGAAATAAACAATCTCCCCCAAGGCGCGGTTGGCCGAGGAGAAAGGCAGGTGCAGAGTTCACCAAGGAGAGCAGCAGCCTGGCAGGACTCTGTGTCACAGAGAAGTAAAGTGTCCGAGGAAACAGAGAGCAAGCGGGCTGTGCCTGAGCCCCAGGAGAAGCGGGTCACAAGGGATACAACCACACACATCAGCGTGTGAACATACGCTCACACGTCCTGCTTGAGCTCTGTGAGTCCCTACATCAAGCCCAGATATTTAAAAAAATTTTTATGTCTATTTATTTTTGAGACAGAAACAGAGCATATGTGGAGGAGGGGCAGAGAGAGAGAGGGCGACACAGAATCCAAAGCAGGCTCCAGGCTCTGAGCTGTCAGCACAGAGCCCGACACGGGGCTCGAACCCACAAACTATGAGATCATGACCTGAGCCGAAATTGGATGCTTAACCCACTGAGCCACCCAGGTGCCCCCATCAAGCCCAGATATTTGGGCCACATGTCACACGAAGTCGCATGTAGAGAGGCGCAGGGCACCAGCACCCAGAGGTACGTCCACAACAGATGCTCTGAGAGATGCTGCCGCAAGGACTTACTCACCCTGATGGCAGTGCCCATGTCATCCGGGCAGAAATACCAAAGCCGGGGCAGGCACACACACACACAGTACGGCCATACACGCCCGATCAAGGGACTCCCAGCCACATGCACGCACAGCTAGACGTGTGAGGAGGCACACCAGGACAGAAGTGTCCCCACATCCTTCTCCCTCTATGCAAGCGAATGTTCGCCTTCACCAGCCTTACACTGGGAGGATGAGGAAGAAAAACTTGTTCCAGGGTTTAAGGCTGGGACATTTTTCTGGAAACAGAACAATGTGCCCTGGGGTGCCATCTGGTGGTCATAAGCAGAATGGCAGCACATTCTGCGAAGAGCCGGAGCCTAAGCCTCAACCTCTTCCAGAGCGTGAGGACCTGCTGCTGACCCTAGAATGGTGAGGGATTGATGGGGGGTGTCAAGCTTCAAGGACTCTTGTGGCCCCACAGCTGGCTGAAGATGTGGAAGGTGGGGAAGGAGCTACCTGCACGTTACTGAACCACTCTCCTCCAAGACAACCTCAGACTTCCGTCTGCCCCTACTTCTATTTTCTGAATTTTAAATGGAAGATACGGGAAAGCCAGTGGACTGGACTGGCTGTCCTCACGACAGTCCTGTGCTGTCCCCTGCCAGTGAGACTCAGGGGCACAGCTGGAAGGCGGATATTATCAGTTACCTGCATTTGCCTGGTTCGTGTCCACACAGGCCCAAGAAATCACCTGCAACAGTACCTACCATGAGTGGTCATCTCTGATCTGGGAAAAAGTATTCCTGTCCCACCAAATTCAAGGACCAAGTCTGAGAATTAAGCCTGATGATGCATTTTTCTGTTTCAAAATGCCACCATGCGACCAAAGGAGCTTGGGGGCAATCTCTGCTTTCTTAAGCAGACCATCAAGGGTGGTCACATCTTCCTTCCCACCGCATCTCGGGGTGACAGCGGCAAGGCAGACTCTCGGACTAGAAGAAGTCCCGGTCTTCACTGCAAGGTTGGCTTGGCCAGGGAGCCCTCAGTCAATGCGGACAGTCTGAGGCCTCAGTCCTTGATTCCACAGCCACTGACGGGGAGCCTTCCTCACCGCAGGTGTGGGATGAGTGAGGCCTGGTGTGACCTCGTGGGGTGTGGAGGTGGGGGTGGGGAAGGGGCGAGCAGGGTCTGGGCCATAAGGGGCTTCCAGAGGGCTGTCAGGATGCGAGTGGCATGACCAGATTTCCATGTTGGAAAAATCTAATGTCTGGCCGAGAGTGTTTGCATGCCAGCAAACTGGTAAGAGCCTTCACGCTGCCGGGAGCCGGCATGTGCTGAGTTCTGTGTGTCTGGGTGTAGAAGCCTCAGGACCCGGACTCAACTCAGAGTCTGAAAGGCTCAAACAGCTGGATTCCCTGGACAGGGCTGGCCTGGGAAGGCCCAGGGCGGGTGGGGACAGATCAGGGAGGGGGAAGGAGGGGAAGGACTCCACAGGCCCAGAGAAGGGAGGACAATGTGTGAGGCGGAAGTGATGAGGGGGCGTAACGCAAGCTGAGGGCAAAGTCCGAGCCAGCACGCAGCCCCTCCCCAGGAGGGATGTGGGTGCCAGTCCTCGGACACCCCTGGCTGCCCATGGACAAAGGGAACAGGTTGAAGTGCTTGCTGTGGGGATGTGGGAAACTAAGGCAAATGAAAGATTATATATTTTTCTACCATTCACAGCCTACTGGCAAGTCCTTGAACCAGGCAGAGTGACCTCCCTCTAGGAGCTCAGCTGTCTTGATGATGACACTTTGCTAAGGGCAAAAGGGAACCTTGGCTTAATATCATCCTGACACCACCACCCCCCCCCCACACACACACACCGGATCATGTAAGTCTACTTTAACATATAAAAATTCCTTTGGAGGGGCGCCTGGGTGGCTCAGTCAGTTAGGTGTCCGGCTTCAGGTCAGATCATGATCTCGCCGTTCCTGAGTTTGAGCCCCGTGTTGGGCTCTGGGCTGACAGCTCTGAGCCTGGAGCCTGTTTCAGATTCTGTGTCGCCCTCTCTCTCTCTGACCCTCCCTCACTCATGCTTTGTCTCTCTCAGAAATAAATAAACATTTAAAAAAATCCTTTGGAAACTTCCTTATCTCAGCTCCCCCAAGCTATAGGTTGGCAATCATACTCCAAGCTTATGCTCCCTGATATATATCCGAACGGTCCCATAACTGAGATTTTACTAAATGGTAATAAATGGCATTTTCCTAACACAGCTAGCCCCTCAGGGTCCTGGAAACCTTGCTTCTAAAATTCCTTAGAGACTTGCGCTGCTCCGACCCCCGCCCCCCCAACCTGAGGGTATGTAAACAGCCACTCCCCACAACCCCAGGCAGCCTTTCTGCCCACGGCTCCTTTCCCCGTGCTTTAATAAAATCACCCTTTCTGCACCAAAAACATCTTCAAGAATTCTTTCTTAAAAAAAAAAAAACAAAACAAAACAAAAAAAAACAAAAACAAACAAACAAACAAAAAAAGAATTCTTTCTTGGCTCTTGGCTCCAAATCCCACCATCACCCCCAAACCCCATCAGTAGGCACGTGTCAGGTGGGATGGGAAAGGACAAAGCAAGAATGCGCGTGCGGCAGCCTAATCAGGGCCGTGGAGAACTGGAAGGGAAGGTCTAGGGTTCCCGAGAGCGAGAGTGCAAAATGGAGAATGTGGATAAGAAGGAGTCCAGAGGGCACAGACGGGACTGAGGTTGTAGGGGTGGGGTGGGAGGGTGTTTGCACATGTGCACTGAGCTGCCCCAGGGTGGGCTAGGGGAGGGGTCGGGGACAGGGGAAGTAAGGGAAGGAGGCCCTGAGGGGAATCAGGGAGTGAAATGGCCTGGGGTAAGCTGTTGGGGGTTGCGGTGGGGAGGGTGGGAGGCAGTGGGACTGCAAGGGGCTCAGACAGAGGGCTCTGAAGGGGGCTCTACGGGTTCAACAGGCCTCTAGGATTTGCAACTGAAATGCCCCTGGGTTGGCAGAAGGCTTCTTGAATTACTGCCAGATTCTCTGGGTCTGGGTGGGGGTCTCCCATACATTCAGGGGTGAGGGGAGTATCTGTATCTGGGCCAGAGCAGTCCAGCCTGCCCGGAACAGAATCACTGAACAGGACATTGAACTTGCAGAGCAATCAAATCCCAGGCAGAAGGAGGGGCCAGAGGGCAGAGTCATCCCCGGTCACCCCTACGTGCAAGGGAAGAGTCTTCAGGGGAGCGGCCTGTGCTCCTCTGGCCTCTAACATGTCTTATTCTTCTTTTTTCACTGTCTCCCTCCCTCCTTTCTTCCTTCCTTCCTCTCTCTCTTTCTCTTTCTAAATTTTTAAAAATGTTTTTTATTAATTTTGAGAGAGAGAGAGAGAGACAGCATGAGCAGGGGACGGTCAGAGAGAGAGAGAGAGGGAGACACAGAATCAGAAGCAGGCTCCACGCTCTGAGCTAGCTGTCAGCACAGAGCCCGACACAGGGCTCAAACTCACGAACCGCGAGATCATGACCTGAGCCGAAGTCGGACGCTTAACTGACTGAGCCACCCAGGTGCTCCTCTTTTTTTCTTTCTTAAGTTTATTTATTTTGAGGTAGAGAGAGAGAGAAAACATAAGCGGAGGAGGGACGGAGGCGGGGGAGGGGGAGAGAGGGAGAGAGAAAGAGAGAGAGAGAGAGAGAATGGGAATCCTAGTCCTGTCTCCGGGCTTAATCCAATGCACTGTGGGATTCCTGCATCTCGGAGCCCCCTAACTCCCATGAGCCTCGTTGACCGCTGCTGGAGGAGATGAAGCCGAATGGGCTGCACAAATCCAGGAGGGCTAATGTTTAAGAGTCTTTTCTTGGGGCACCTGGGTGGCTCAGTCGGTTAAGCGTCTGGCTTCGGCTCAGGTCATGATCTCACAGTTCGTGGGTTCGAGCCCCGCGTCAGGCTCTGTGCTGACAGCTCAGTGCCTGGAGCCTGCTTCAGGTTCTATGTCTCCCTCTCTCTCTCTGACCCTCCCCTGCTCACACTGTCTCTCAAAATAAATAAAAAACATTAAAAAATTTTTTTAAAGCCTTTTTTCTTCTGACAGAGACCTTCATCGCTTGTGCTCCTGTGCTCACTCTCACCTCGAAGGGGGTCGTGTCGCATGAAAGGTCAAGGTGAAAGGTCATAATAGTCATGCTGCCGCTGCTTGCCTGGAGTGAGCAGGGTTCCCAGGCATCTCCCATGAAACTTGAGGCCCCGGGGAGGTCCCTGCAGAGGCTTCCCCAGGGTGTGGGGGGTGGGCGGCATCTCTCTTCTGCCAAAGGAGGGCACTGTGGCAACTGCTCCTGGGGTCCAGGCCACATCAAGTCCCCACTGCTGTCCACGCGGCTGCAAGAGGCCTGGGTCATCTGTCCCCGCACTGAAGAAGGGTTTGTGCCGTGAATCCTTCAGCTACCAGGGGAGGCTGGTGGGAGTCAGTGGCTGGGGGCCCGAGCTGGCGTGGCCCAAGCACCCTGATTTTCCACCAGTGGAGGCCGGGTCTGAGGGACCTCACCCTCCAGCCCCATATTGTTCTTCCTAGAACAAAGCCCAGTTTCCAGTAATCAGGTCTGATGGCTTAAGCAGCGGGGAGGACACAGAGCACCTCGACTCATAACAATTCCTCCCTAGGGATGAGAGAGGACAGGTGGGATGAAAGACTGGCAGGGCTGGGGGAGCTGGAAGGGGAGCTCACCTCTACTGATCACCAGCCCAAACCCCCACGGACCCTGTGACTTGATATTCTTATTTACCAAAGGAGCTGCGTATACTTGTATTTAATTTCTCCTCCTACATGGTCTTTTCCCACCTGGGACATTTCTTCTTTCTGGATCAGAGACCATCAGGGGGTCTGCAGGATGGTCAACCTTTGGCACCTGTTATTCTAGGCAGACTTCTAGAAGGTAGACATGCCCTCTCCCTTAGGTTTTCTGAAATGGCAAAGGATGA
Organism: Helogale parvula; assembly: GCA_004023845.1. Taxonomy (NCBI): domain Eukaryota; kingdom Metazoa; phylum Chordata; class Mammalia; order Carnivora; family Herpestidae; genus Helogale; species Helogale parvula. The sequence goes on along the minus strand of PJEM01004188.1, from coordinate 8,130 downwards.
CCCCTCCTTTTCTCCACACATACTGCCTTCAGGACTCAGGGGTCTGGGGTGCTCTAATCCTGTGATTTCAACAAAGGCACGGAGAAATCCTCAGCCTTTCCATCACCAATAGGGACCAGAACCAGGGAGGCACCTCCCGTTTGCTGCAGCTGGCCTGGGTATGCCCAGTGGGTGCCAACGTAGCTGTCCAGGGCCCTTTCAGTTTCTAGATGCCAGAGTAACGCCCTGGCAGTGTCTGGTCCCCACCTGCCCGCAGACTGGCTCCAGGGTGCCTCGGAGGGAGAAGCCGAGGCTGCAGCGATCAAGGCTCTGGGCACTGAAAGTCAAGGCCAAGGGGCCGTCTGCCGGGCCCTATGGCCCACAGACCCTGATCGCCCTCTGTCGGCCGATCCCAGAACTACAGCCCTGCCTTGCCTCCATCTGTGGGCAAACCCTGGAAACCCCAGAACCGGAAAAGTGAGGACCCACCTAGACTCTTGCTCCATTTTAGCTGCAGGACCTTGGGCAAGAGAATTGACCTCTCAGAGTCCTATCTGTGAAGTGGGAATAATAGTTTCACCTTTTAAGGTCAACATGAGGATTCCATAGAACATATGGGAAGCACAGCAGGTGATTTTTAATGGTAGCTATTACTAATAACGTCATCTCTCATTGGCTGTGAAAGAGATGAGGTTCCAGAAGCCTCCTTGTAAAGGTAAAAGAAGCAAATGCTGACACGAGGCAACTGGTGTGTTATGGGTACTTCCTGAGGCGGTGGGCCCTCTGGGGGCTGTCGAGAGCCATCCTCTGTTTTATTATGGACACTGGCCTGTTCTTGTTTTCTTCCTTTTATTTACTGCTTATTCCGGTGGTGGCGGGGGTGGGGAGGGGATGACCCCAACAGGATAGGATCCAAATGCAGCTCACCTCCCAGGGAGGGTTGGAAGACCAGGCCTCCCAGCTTTCAGGGAAGGACAATTGTCTTTTGCTCATGATTTGGATTTGACTTTTGATGGGCCATCAAGCTGGGCCCAGAAAGGAAAGTGAAGGAGCTTTTTCTGTGGACGCCAAGAGGGTGGGGGTGGGACCCCGGGGGAGAATAAAAGGAGGAGGAGTAAGCAAGCAGGTGCTGGTGAGATGCTGGACGTAGGGACGGTTGTGGGGAGGTGGGCCAGGAGGCCCCTTCCTGAGTCAGAAGGGCTGGTGAGAAGGACTGGTGAGGACACTTTTGCCAGGGTCACCACCAGCCAACGGCCACAGCTGAGACTGTTGCATGGTCTGTGCCCAGGACCCCGCCATTGGATTGTCCAGTCCGCACCCAGGATGTGAAATTTGGTCTATCTCCATCCATGACCTGGACCCCTGGGGCCCTGAAGCAAGCTGCAGGTCTGGAGAGACGTTCCCACACTTGTACTTGGGACAAGGGCTCTGCGGGACACAGGGAACCCTCTTCTACACAGGCCTTGTGCAGGGAGGAAGGGTGGTCACGCCTTTCATCTGAACTGCTTCGAAAGCAGTCCCACCACAGGGGAGGGCTAGAGGGTGGGGGGCAGCTGGGTGAGGCTGAGAGAGTGCTAAGGGAGGAGAGGGGAGAAGAGAGCAGGGCGGTGATGAGAGACAGAGGGACGGTGTTTATGTTAATCCTCAGAGAGCGTGGGGAGAAGCCAGGCCAATTTGCTGCTCCTGTACCATTTGCCGAGCTCTATCGGGGTGGGCAGATGGTCCCGTACCAGAGTGGCCTTCCTGCCCCTCCTCGGTGTTCCAGGGAGAACTGGCCCAGAGAGCCTTTCGTTCAGAGAAGAAAATGGCTGGCTTATGGGGAAAGACACCGCAGAGGGAAGGAAGCACAAGCCTGCTGCCCTGATGATTAATATGATTTAGGAGATACACAGGTCACCCTCTCATGACTGAAAGCCATCCTGAAATGAAGGTTTCCAGCTATTTCTGGGCAGGACTGTATGATGAGATAAAATAGCTCAACTCCTGGCCATTAAGTCATGAAGGCCATGGTCATCGTAAATCTGCCTCTGCAGCCCTCTGTCCCATGTGGAAGCCCAGCCCAGCCAGTGCCAGCTCTTTCAGGAGGACCCTTATCCATCCTGGCAGTGCCTCTGAGACCCCGGCGGGCTTCTAAGGGTGCTTGCAAGCCATCCTGCACATTGATTATTTTTTTTCCTGGGTCGTCTAGAAGTCTTCATCATTTGTCTTTTTTTTTTTTAATGTTTATTTATTTCTGAGAGAGAAAGACAGAGTGAGCAGGGGAGGGTCAGAGAGAGAGGGAGACACAGAATCCGAAGACAGGCTCCAGGCTCTGAGCTGTCAGCACAGAGCCCGATGCAGGGCTCAAACCCACACACTGTGAGATCATGACCTGAGCTGAAATTGGACACTTAACTGACTGAGCCACTCAGGCGCCCCAAGTCTTCATCATTTGTACCAGCTCAAATCCTCCACAACTGGCATTAGACAAGCTGGTCCTGCCACTTAACATATCTGATCATGCTGGGTAGGTAAGCTTATTTTCCTGATCCTAATTTCTTCATATTGAAGCGGAACAGCAATGGCACCCTGGCAAGGTTGTTTATGAGGATGAAGCGAAATGATAATCCTAGAGTGCATCCTGGTTCAAAACATACCTTGTGTCCTTTTTTTTTTTTTTTTTTTTTACAAAGCCTCACTCAAATTCTTACCTCTCCTCCTGTATGTCCTCCCCCTATTGTCTCCCTGGCCAATTCCTACCCATCCGCAAGGACTTCTTCCCTTGGGGCAGGGGGCTGGGAGAGGTCTTCCTAATTCACCCCAAGTACAGCTGATCTCCTGCTTCTTTCCACGATGGCATTTTGGATCCTTTGATATGGTGGCTTCAAGATTTAGAGGCAAGGTGACTCGGAAGAATGAAAATGGCGGGTTTTGCTTCATGTTTGAGGAGCTAAGAAAGGGAGATGGAGTTAGAGAAGGTAGTGGTTAGGGGCACTTTCAGACTGAGAGATTTGGGATTAGGGAAAATTGATTCTTGGGATGGGGATATAGCTCCTCTTCCTGGTCCTGGCCAGATGGGGGAAACTCCTGCCTGGGACCACAGACACTGGGTCTGCAATTTCACCAGTGGCCACTAGGGGTCAGTGGTATCCCCAAGGCCGCTGCCTTGAGAGCGGGAACCCCAGGGAAACAGAAATCATTGCCTTATAAAAAAATCAGTGCTGATCCAATCCCATATTAATGAGGTTAAACCTGCAGGTGTTGTCTCTGCTGCATTGCCACATCTTGTGACGATATTCACTGGCACCCCACTGGGAGTCGTATCTCATAGGGTCCTTGGGAGGATTAAATGATTTAATACACGGTCCGGTGGAGAATCAGGCCCTGGCATGTGGCAAGGGCTCTGGAAGCATTAATTAGCTCTTATTGTTACTAGCAAAGGCCCCAACCTACCCACTTATTCACTTGCATCAGATGCTAGGTTCAAAGTATTGTTAAGATCAGACATAAAGAGATGGGTGGGAAGGAGCTAGTCAAAATAGACCTCTCATCCAAGCAAACAGGGCCAGTTTCATGGGTGGGGACCAGTGCAGGCATAGAGGACCCCGTCAGAGAAGCGCCTCACACTTAGTTTAATGCTCTGCTGTTGCCATGGAAGGACAGGAGAGAGAAAGAGAGAGAGAGAGAGAGAGAGAGAGAGAATCCCAAGCAGGCTCTGCACTGTCACTGCGGAGCCAGATTCCAGGCTCCAACTCATGAACCGTGAGATCATGCCCTGAACTGTGAAATCAGGAGTCGGACTTAACTGACTGAGCCCCCAGGTGCCCTGGCATCTTGACATTCTTAGCAACGAAGAAGGAACTCTGCATTTCTGTTTTGCACTTGGGGCTGCAAATAATGTAGGAGTGGCTGCAAGCAGATTCCTCTGGATGCAGGAGGTCCGTTGCCTTCCTCGTCTGCTCATGCCGGTCCCCTTCTGAATCACCGGCAGGCTCCCCACGTGTGAGATTTGCCCCAGCCCTTCCCCCCATGCCAGTATTTTAATTCGAAAGTCCAAACACGTTGAAAGAATTTTAGACTGACCACCGTGTCTGCCACCTACGTGAACCCACCAGGAACATTTCCTGGACTTGTCTCACTGCGTATCTAAGGGAAGGCTCCTGCCACCTTATCTACGTTAATCCAGACTGTTCTCGGGTACTGGCCTCTCATCTCTTGCTGGCAGCTGTGAGGCCTCTGGTCCTGCTGTCTCGCCCAAGAAAGACCTCCAGGGCTCTGGGGTCAGATGGTGGCCGGCAGGAGGGGGCGCTGTGGAGGAGGAGGGAAGGACCACCCTGCTGGGGAAAGGCTGGGGCCAAAGTTCCACCAACCCTGTGGCTTGGAGCAGATTAGGATAGTTCTAGAAGAGCAAGGAAGTGTCACTCTGGAGTTTGTGGGCTGGGATTCCTGCTTGTGCCCATAGTTCCTGTTAGTTCTTTATCTAGATTCTTCCGCCTGACATGCTGTTCCAAACTTTCTCACCAAAGCCGTCTGGCGGCCAGACCCAGGCAGCCCTGTGAAGGGGCCAGGAGGTCACTCTTCTCCCCACTTTGCTGCTAGGAAAGATTAACCTCAGAGGTTCCTTCGGTGACCTGCCCAAGGTCGCAGGGCTCAAAGGGACAGACCGAGGAATCACATGTAGGTCCTTGGACCCCCAAAACAAGCCTCTTTCTTTTGATCTCATGGAGGGGAGGGCAACAGTATCACATTCGCTTGGGTAATTTGAGAAAAACCAAACCAAACCAAAACAATCCAAAAAAAAAAAAAAGCCTTTCTCTCTAGGAGAAGAGAGGGTATCTGCCCTGTGATTTACTTCTGAGAGCTGGTTGATCACATTTCAAAGGGTTGGAACTCTTTTCTCTACTTTTCCAGCTTGGGCCCGGGTTCTCCCCGCCCCTCCCACAGCCCCGCCCCCTCCTGAGTGCCAAGGGCAGGTGACACCCTGTATTATTGCTAAGGGTTAAAAAGCCCCCGAATCAATAAAACCCATTAATGAGTGTTGGTACCTCGAAGGCTACAGATAAACCCCTTCTACTCAGGGAGTTCAATCCCATAAAACAGCTCTCCCCTTTCGATCCTGGCATTCATTTGATAGAAAATGTGGAGAAATTTTTAAAAGGTGACTTACTAATTGCCTGTAAAATAAAAGGCAGATGGACGCTTTATTACAGTTGAAGGAAGTCGGGAATATTAAGGTAAAGTGTCAAATAACAATTGATTTTCCTCAGACACAAAGGGGCGATTTATGGCTTCCTAGTTACTACAGATGAGAAATTATTTGAAGTTCTAAAAAGTATGAGGCGAAATAAAGATTAAATAGAAGATGAAATCATAGGAATTTCTCGGGGAGGTGACTTCAGTGCCCCTGGGGGTTTGAATGCATGTGGCTGAGGGCCCAGGCAGCTGGGGCTTGGAGAGGTACTTTCAAGATTTAGAGGCGAGGTGTCTCTAAGGAGTGTTTGCTTTGTCAGAGGAACTAGGAAGGGGAGAGGGGGTAAGAGACAGTAGTGGTGGGGTGATTTCCAGTGGAGGGATTCGGGGTGAGAGCAGGCGGGGTTATTAGAGTTGGAATACAGCTCTGCCCACCTCGCCAGCAGGTGCAGGGTATGTGGGGAAGGAAAGGGCCAGTTGGCCTCCCTGGGGCCCATGATGGCCATCTTCCAGTCGGGTGGGGACCCGGCCTTGCTGATCCCAGGAGAGCAGGGAGTGTACACTCCCCTCCAGGCCGCAGCACTAGCCAAGGCCCTGTGGTGACTTCCTGGTCTGGGCCGACCTGGTCTCCACACGGAGAACCAAATAGGACTCACTTCCTGGCTGTCAGACCCTGTGCGAAGGCTTGTCTTAGCCTGAAGGTGACCTGAGACCAGGATTTTAGGGCGAGCTGTTCATCTGAGAGGCGCTCCCAGTAAACTCCAGTGGGAGGGTAGGAAGAGAAGCAGGGCAGAGAAGACATCTTACGAAGGAGGCTTGGTAGGAACCTCCTTCAGTGGGTAACTCCCCGGGGCTTCATCTCACAAGGGGGCTCAGGGAGCCAGTGTGGGGGTCATACCTCAGGGTTATCCAGCCTGAAGGAGGAGGGAGCTGGGGTATTTATATACCAACTCCACTCTGTCACTTGGTGATCCTGAGAGGTGGGGGTGGGAGCATTCATTCTCTGGTACTCCCCGGCCCTCAGGGGGCTCAGACATTCGGGAATCTATGGCCAAGACCCCCAGAGCTTTGGCCTCCGTGCTTAACGTATTTGTGTTAAGCCTCATCATTCCCGTCACGTGCACATGAGAGTCCCACTTTATGGGAGAGACCCTGGGGGTCAGGGGTGTTAAATAACTTCCCCACCGTAGGAGGGTTCGGCCCAGCCAAGAGGGTGCTGCCTCCATGGGGCCATCTGCTGCACGATTTCTGGGGAGGAAGACACAGCCAGGGAGCGTGTGAAGCTGCATGTTCCCGAACCCACCCTGAGTCTCTACCCCAGCAAGGCCCTGATGGAGTAAGAGGGGCGTCCAGGAATATGCACTTTAATGAGGGGCCAGACAGGCTAGGGGGGCCCCTTGCCAGGCTTCCATCCGGCCTCATTTTCACAAGTTTCCACCTTCCCTTCTCCCCTCCATTGGGGTCATTCCCAGGGGCTCCCCCTGAACCCTCACATGTATGTCCCTGAGGAATCCAGACCCCCAAAGCTCAACTGCGAATGGGTGGCCCCACTCTCTGGCTCCTGGATCATGGTGGGGGAGGCTGCGGGGATGGTGGGTGAGGAGAGGATGGGGAGGAAGTACCCTTGGACGCAGTCGCTGTTTCTGCAGTTTCTCAGAGGTAAGAGGGGTCCTTGGGAGAAAGTAGGGGAGTGGAGGGTGTCGTGATAACCCCTGAGGGGAGGTGGCTTCCTCTCCCCAGACTTCCGTGGGTCGGGCTTCAGAAAAGCTGCAAAGAACCAAGGAAACGGGAGAAAACTCCCACTGCAGCCCAACGTGAAAGGGGGGAGTCACCAACCAGGGGGCAGCAGGCGGCAGCCGATGGTCCCGTACCCCTCCCCCTGCCCGACTCCTGCACGGGAGGTGCTGCCCTCGCCAGGGATGGCATGGGGTGACCTCTGGGGTGGGGGGGGTCTCCCCTCCAGCACCGTCTGCAGACATGGCCAGGGGCTCTTTCTGGTGACAAACACAAATTTAATACAGTACATTATGGTTCTGGAGGTAAGCGGTCCTAAGATCCAGGCATCAGCCAGGCCGCGTTCCTTTCTGGAGGCTCTGGCCGAGAAGCTATTCCCTTGCTTCTTTCCGCAGCAGGAAGCCCTCAAAGTCTTGGGCTCGTGGCTCCATCTCCTTCTGGCCTCTGTCCTACTGTCACCACTCTGACCGGATGCCTCCCTCTTTCCTCCGTGAGGATGCTTTTGATGACATTGGATACACCCAGGATAATCTCGCATCTCGGTACCTTTAATTTAATCCCACCGGGAAAAGTCTCCTTTGCCACGCAAGGGTACCATATTCGCACTGTGGAATTTAGGGGATTCAGAGATGGTCATCTTTGGGGGGTGGGAGTAAGGACCAAGGGCTCTTGTCCCACACTGGCCTCAACCCAAGTGAGCACGAGTGAGAGTGCGGGGGACCAGCCCACGCACCAGAGTCTAAGGGTCTCTGAGTAGGGGGTTGGTGTCGGCGAAATATCTACAAGAAAGAACACAGACAACATGAATGGTGGAAGAGACCACACTTTACTGTGAAACTTGGTGTCTTATATACCACAGGTGATTACATCTTTCTTTTAATGATTACATTATTTGTAACTTCTTAGGAATCACACGTTTCAGAAAGATCATTGTTTTCACGGAAGAGAGAACAGAAAGTTAAAGACAGAAATGAAGTACAATACAGAAGATCAAAAAACATAATTGACCACTCAAAATACATCAGCGAGAGTCTTATTTTGCGTACATAGTGTAATATTAACTGAAGCTTATGACAAGGCCATTTTTCTTTAAAAGTTTTAACAATAGTCTGTGAGTAAAGTGCCTCTAACTAGGGGGGGAGGTTTCAATCAGAAAATCTGCCCATATGCCGAAACCACAAATACCAAGTGGCATGAATAATAGGAGAACTAACCCCAGTCTCTGATCCACTTAGGTCAAGCAGTCAA
>PJEM01004187.1:136405-161235 GCA_004023845.1 Helogale parvula | reverse complement strand
GCCTGCTTGAGATTCTCTCTCTCTCCCTCTCTGCCCCTCCTTCCCTCAAAACAAATAAACTTTTAAAAAAATTATTCTTAGACTTACCTAGACACAGTTTTTCCCATATATCATTCAATTTTTTTTCAACTCCCTATTGTCAATGTCTGTGATTTTCCCACACAATATTGTTTTGATGCAGCATTTGTTTAATTTTTTTAATCCTCATTTGTTTTTGAAAGAAAGAAAGAGAGACAGCACAAGCAGGGAAGGAGCAGAGAGAGGGAGACACAGAATATGACACAGGCTCGAGGCCCCAAGCTGTCAGCACAGAGTCCCACACGGTTCACACCCACGAACTGTGAGAGGATGACCTGAGTCAAAGTCAGACATTCAACTGACTGAGCCATGCGGGCACCACTCAATGCAGCATTTCTTTTTATAAATTATTTTAACATTTATTTATTTTGAGAGACAGAGCAAGAGTTTGGGAAGGGCAGAGAGAGAGAGAGTGAGTTACAGAATCTGAGGCCGGCTCCAGGTTTCCGGCTGTCAGCACAGAGCCCAACGCAGGGCTCGAACCCATGAACCATGAGATCATGACCCAAGCAGAAGTCCAGATGCTTGGGGCACTTGGGTGGCTCAGTCAGTTAAGCATCCGACTTCCACTCAGGTCATGATCTCATGGCTGGTGGGTTTGAGCCCCACGTTGGGCTGAGAGCCTGGAGCCTGCTTCTGATTCTGTTTCTCTCCCTATCTCTCTCTCTCTCCCTCTCGCTCTCTCTCTCTGACCCTCCCCTGCTTGCGCTGTCTCTCTCTGTCTCTCAAAAATAAAAAAAAAATAAAAAGAAGTCAGATGCTCAACTGACGGAGCCACCCAGGCACCCCTAGATACAGCATTTAAGTGCAGGTGCCACTATTGCCTTAGGGATACTATTCCACTCTGCAAGTCTAATGTCATGCAGAAGAATGACAAGAATGTTATAGCTGCTACCTACCCAACAACGATGAAAAGCCTCATACGCAGCTCAGGTATATGAAAATAAGAAAAACTATACATCTCAGGATCAATAAAATAAGTTCAGAAGTTAGTGAGCCAGAAAAGAACAACAGACAACATAACAAGGCTGAAAATGAATTCTTTAAAAAGACTGATTAGCTTCTCTGGAGAAATTAATATAGCATAAAATGAAAATTCTGGGACACCTGGGTGACTTAGTTGGTTGAGCATCTGACACTTGGTCTTGGCTTAGGTCTTGATGTTGCAGTTGTGAGACTGAGCCCCATGTTGGGCTCTACACGCTGATAGCGCAGAGCCTGCCTGGGATCCTCTCTCTCCTTCTCTAAGTCCCTCCTCTGAGCACGCTCTCTCAAAACAAATCAACTTTAAAAAAAAATAAAGTTTAATATTAATAATGAAAAAGTGAATATAACTACATCTATAGCAGAGATTAAAGAGATAATGCTATAAATAACTTTGTGATAATATAACTTAAATTTTAGATGAAGTAGACAACTCATAAAAAAGAAAACTAATATTGAATCAATAAGAAATTTAAACCCTTAATATTTCCATAAATATTAAAGTTTTTTAATGTTTATTTATTTTTGAGAGAGAGGGGGAAGGAGAGAGAGAGACAAAGGGGTAGAGAGAGAGGGAGACAGAGGATCCAAGCAGGCTCTGTGCCATCAGTGCAAAAACTGATGTGAGACTTGAACTCACAAACCGGAGGAGAAAACAGGAAACAACCTCCCTGACCTCAACTGCAGCAATTTCTCACTCAACACATCCCCAAAGGCAAGGGAATCAAGAGCAAAAATGAAGTACCAGGACCTCATCAAGATAAAAACTCCTGCACTGCAAAGGAAATAATCAACAAAACTAACAGGCAACCAATGGAATGGGAAAAGATAGTTGCAAATGACATATCAGATAAAGGGCTAGTATCCAAAATCTATAAGGAACTCACCAAACTCCATACCCAAAAAACAAATAATCCAGTGAAGAAATGGGCAGAAGACATGAACAGACACTTCTCCAAAGAGGGCATCCAGATGGCCAACAGACATATGAAAAGATGCTCAGTGTCACTCATCATCAGGGAAATACAAATCAAAACCACACTGAGATACCACCTCACACCGGTCAGAGTGGCTAAAATGAGCAAATCAAGAGACTATAGATGCTGGTGAGGGTGTGGAGAGACGGGCACCCTCCTACACTGTTGGTGGGAATGTAAACTGGGGCAGCCGCTCTGGAAAACAGTGTGGAGGTTCCTCAAAAAACTATCCATAGATTTCCCCTATGACCCAGCAATAGCACTGCTAGGGATTTACCCAAGGGATACAGGAGTGCTGATGCACAGGGGCACATGTACCCCAATGTTCATAGCAGCACATTCAACAATAGCCAAAACATGGAAAGAGCCTAAATGTCCATCAACTGATGAGTGGATCAAGAAGATGTGGTTTATCTATACAATGGAGTATTACATGGCAATGAGAAAGAATGAAATCTGGCCATTTGTGGCAACGTGGATGGAAGTCGAGTGTGTTATGCTAAGTGAAATAAATCAGGCAGAGAAAGACAGATACTATATGTTTGCACTCATAAGTGGAACAGGAGAAACTTAACAGAGGATCATGAGGGAGGGGAAGGAAAAAAAACAGTTGGGGAGAAGGAGGGTGGCAAACCATGAGAAACTCTTGAATACTGAAAACAAACTGAGGGCTGATGGGGGTGGGTGAGAGGGGAAGGGGGGTGATGGGCATGGAGGAGGGCACTTGTTGGAATGAGCGCTGGGTGTGATATGAAAACCAACTCGACAATAAACTATAAGTTAAAATAAAGAGGGGCACCTGGGTGGCTCAGTCAGTTAAGTATCCAGCTTCAGCTCAGGTCATGATCTCATGGTTCGTGGGTTCCAGCCCCGCATTGGGCTCTGTGCTGACAGCTGGGTCAGAGCCTGGAGCCTACTTCGGATTCTGTGTCTCCCTCTCTCTCTGACCCTCCCCTGCTTGCACTGTCTCTGCCTCTCAAAAATAAAATAAAAACCATTAAAAAAATTTTAATAAAAATAAAATAAAGAGCTTCTGTTCTTCGGAACACACACACACACACACACACACACACACACACACACACCAGTTAAAAGATAGGAGAAGATATTTTCAACACATACTATGCAGCAAATATTAGGTATTCAGAATAGATTTTTTAAATTTCTTCAAATCAGTTTTTTAAAAAGACAAAAATCCAATAAAACTAGAGAAATAGCACAAGTAGGAATTGCACAAAAGAGAAAATACAAATGGACATATGAAAAACACTCCAATTAATAAGTAAAGCAACGCAGATTAAAACCACAATGAGACATGTTACACCTTGTGGATTAGCAAAAATTATGAAGTTTAACAACTCTCAGTGTTAGGAGAGTAATATAAATTCATAAGAGCTCTCACACACTGATACTGAAAGTGTAAATTGATGCAACCACTCTGAAAAAAAATTTGGCATTATCTTATATGTCAGTATTTAAATTTTCTAGTAGCCATGTTTAAAAGGTAAAAAGAAATGGGCACCACGCTGTCTCAGTCAGTAGAGCAGGTAACCCTTGATCTCAAGGTTATGAGTTCAAGCCTCACACTGGGCGTACAGCATGTTTTTTTAAAAAAGGAAGGGGTGCCTGAGTGGCTCCGTCAGTTAAGCTTCTGGCTCTTGATTTCAACTCAGGTCATGATCTCACAGTTTGTGAATTAGAGTCCCACATTGGGCTCCACACTGACATGAACCTTCTTGGGATTCTCTCTGTCCCTCTCTCTCTCTGTTCCTCTCTCTCTCTGTCCATCCTTTGCTCATTTGCTCTCTCTCTCTCTAAATAAATAAATAAACTTAAAAGGTAAAAATAAACCAATGAAATTAATGTTAATAATATATTGTATTTTAATAACTATATCTAAAATATTATCATTTCAACATGGAATCAATATAAAAATTATTAATGAAATATATTCTTTTTTTATAATGAAGGTGGTCTGAATATACCACTTTAGGGTCATCTGGCTGGCTCAGTCAATAGAGCATTCAACTCTTAATCTCAGGGTTGTAAGTTTGAGCCCCACACTGGGTGTAGAGATTACTTTTAATTTTTTAATTTTTTTCCTAAATCTTATTTTATACACACACACACACACATATATATTACTCTGAAACATGCCACTTTGGCATAGGAGTTATTTTGAGGCAAAGGCAAGTAAGCAGACTAAGGAAAATCTCTCTTCCCTTCCCTTTTTAACTCAAAAGTAGGGCATAAATGTCCCTTGGTAAAGGTTACATAAATTTCTGTTTGTAAAGGAGCCTACCTCCCATCTCCTGCACCACAAAAAGGAGGACCATTCTTATCTCAGGAGACAACTTAAGACTGAATAACAAATCATACTAACCAACCCTTATAGAGGACATATTTTCTAGTCATCTTCCCACAATTTACTGCCTCTTATAGCCGAAACTCCTTTTGCCTTTGTCTAGTCATTTCACCATAATTTACCACCCTTTGTTAAAAAGGTATACAAGACCCTGGCTCTAACCATCACTTGGGGTTTTTGATTCTTTCCTGTAAGCCTTTTCTCTTGTTAATCTGTCTTTTATGAATTTAATTCACAGGTGTTCAATCATACCAACCTAAGCAGTAAAGGAAAACTATTTTTCCTCCCCTACAAAATCCTCTATGTATTGTACACTCACATAGCACATTTCAATCCAGAAGCTAAACTTGGAAATGCTTGATCTCTATTTATATTTTATAAAATTAATAGTTGAAAAAGTAGGTTTCTAGATCAAAATTGTTCCAATCATATTCAAAAATTTTCCAATATCTGCATCAAGTTTCAGTGTTTAAATTAAGATTTAATTAAATATTTTAGTTCCTCTTTCATGCTAGCTATATTTCAAGTGCTCAATTCCTACATGTGGCTATCATATTCAACAATCACAGTCTTAGAGAACAGAACACTCATATGCCCTTCGAACCAGGAAGTCCACTCCTAAACAAATTCCCTACAGCAGTGGTTCTCAACTGCAAGCATCAGAATACTTGAATGGCTGGTTAAAACACAGATTTGGGGGACCCATTTCAGAGTTTCTAATAACGAGCGATAACTGACACTGGTGTCTGTGGTGTATATAGAAAAGTCTCCTGCAACTCTGTCATAGCAAAAACTAGAAATAACCTACATGTCTATCAATAGAAGAATGGATTTCTATAAAGTGTGGCATAAGCCCCAAACTGAAAATGATGTGTTGTTCTCAAGTGAAACAATATGGATCAAACTATATCCACTTTAAAAATAGAATGTTGAGGGGCGCTTGGGTGGCTCAGTCGGCTGAGTGTCCAACTTCAGCTCAGGTCATGGTCTCACGGTTCATGTGTTAGAGCCCCACATCGGGCTCTGTGCTGACAGCTCAGATCCTGGAGCCTGCTTCAGATTCTGTATCTACCTCTCTCTCCACTTGCACTCTGTCTCTCTCTCTCTCTCAAAAATAAATAAACATTAAAAAATATTACGTTGATCTTTTTAATAAAACAATTCCAAGACAACTATAGACAGGGTAAATGCTCTTCTTATAGAACTCAAAAACATCATATTATTGGAACATAATTAATGAAGCAATTTTTATTTTAAAAGCAAGGAAAATTTGAGATAGTTGTTCCCTCAGGGGCTAGAGAGGAGGAATAAGAGAGGATAGTCATAGGTGTTCATATTATTACATATTTATGTAACACACATATATATGCATATGTAAATTATATACATAAATTGTTAATTATATACATATGCTATTATATCATTTTCATGTATCACAAGTATGTAAAACATTATAAAGAAAATAAAATGTAAATAATAGTGTATAACACATAATCCCAAAAATATTTTTTAAATACATGTATTTATAGATACACAGAAAAAAAGTCTAGAAGAAAAAATATCAGAATGTTAATAATGGTTATTTGTGGGTTGTGGAGTTTGGATATGTTTTTTCTTTTTGTATAATTATATGTTCTCTACTATAAATATGCAAAGCTTTATAATTAAACAAGTGTACAACTTTTTATCTTCAACACATACAGAATTCAACTTGTGGTACTCAGTTATTCTCCAAACCCTCTGCTCATTTCTGTACCACCACAGTACAAACCTTAAAAAAGACTTATTTCTGCTGTGCACCTGGGTGCCTCTGTCGGTTAAGTGTCTGACTTCAGCTCAGGTCGTGATCTCATGGTGAGTTTGAGCCCTGCGTCAGGCTCTGTGCTGACAGCTGAGAGCCTGGAGCCTGCTTTAGATTCTCTCTCTCTCTCCCTCTCTCTCTCTCTCTCTCTCTCTCTCTGCCCCTCCCCCATTCACACTCTGTCTCTATGTCTCTCAAAAATGAATAAGTGCTAAAAATATTTTTTAAAGACCATTTCTGTTTGCTAAAATATATATCTCAGATACCTTTTCACAGTCTTATTAATAATAGTAACAATGATAGCTGACATGGATTAAGAACATGTGTCCTTATGTTCTAAATATTAAGTCAATAATTTTGGTTAAGCCTTAAAAAAATCCAAGACCTAAGTGAAATTGGTTTTCTCATTTTACAAATCTACAAAAGTAGGTGAAGTGCTTCAGCTTGGATAAATTGCTTGCCCAAGTCCATATAGCTTAGAAGGTGGTTTTCCATCAGGATCAGCAACAAGGAAAGCCAAAATCTGCATTTTGTACCTAGTTCTGTTTTAGGCCTCATCTTCTCAGAAATAACTTGGTGAGATGGCCCCACATATCAACAAAAAGTGGGGAGAGGACTCATGGAAAGTGTATTAGATTTCCTGATCTAATAAATTTGAAAGAGCAATTGTAATTACTGCTGATGACAGAACTTCCTGGCAAAAATCAATATGTGTCTCAGTGAGCAGAGCTTGGCTATTTTCAGTATAATCAAGACAAACAGAAACCTGGATGACATCAGCAGTGGTCAGAGTCAAAAGAACCCAGAGACTCATCAGGCCTTGGGACTCCTGCCGTTTGGCTGAACTTCCAAAGAAAACAACCTAAAATGCATTTGTCATGCAATCAAGTGCTAGAGAAAGTCTCAGTGACTATTTCTCTCATTCTCCATGTCATGTGTATTTCATCTTTTGTGCTGAGATAATCAATCATCATACTTGCCAAATACAATGGAAAATAGATGCTATTGATCTCTCCTGACATCATCGTGCTGGTGTACTGAGGCCTTAACAGTCCACAAACATCACTTTTAACCAGAAGTGTCCTGAGTCATCACCAAACAGCTTAGTTAATTTTATTCTAATAAAATCTCCAAATACGTCACCTCCTCTATCAAACTCACTATGAAGACCTCTTGGGAGATTCCTATTTGTGCCTTTTCTCTGTTTCTACCTTCCTCATGCAACAATGACAACTTAGAGTACTTAGAAGCCCCAACTTCTACCCTAAGTAAGCAAAAAATATCTATTTAGTTTCATTTTAAGAAAGTAAGCACCTTATTGGAAAGCCCAAGATCTTAAATCCATGATGGCAGCAAAAAGTGGGTATATCTGTAGGTACCAGACTAATTCAGATCTGACCAGGCCCAGAGTGACCATGAAAGTTGACAGCTTGGGCCAGCTGCCAGGAAGGGCAAAGCCAAACCTCAGTCCAGCAGCTGAGGACAGAGGATAGCCTAGGCAGTGAAAACAGCACCCAATAGGTCCAACGTTATCACAAGGGTCCTTAAAAGTGGAAGACAAAATTGGAAGAAGGAACCAAAGAGATGGCAGCATGTTACTGGCCTTAAAATGAAGAAAAGTGGGCTGGGCACCTGGGTGGCTCAGTCAGCGGAGTGTCCAACTTCAGTTCAGGTCATGATCTCACAGTTTGTGAGTTCAGGCCCCATGTCAGGCTCTGTGCGGACAGGCCGGAGCCTGGAGCCTGCTTCCTATTCTGTGTCTCCCTCTCTCTCTGCCCCACCCGTGCCCTGTCTCTTGGTCTTGGTGTAGCTGTTGGTACATGCAAAGCACATCCCTCAGGGACCTAGAGAAATGCAAAATATCCTTGGCCATGTGCTTAACTCCAAAATGCTACATTTTCTCAGCTATCTTATTTCTGTGAATTTGAAGAACCGTTTGAAAGTATTCTCTCATACAACAAATTAACTGCATTTGTATAATGTTCTGGACACAGTGCCTGTCTCTGGGGATCCAGTGATGAGCAAAATAGACGTTGTCCTCATCCTTGGGAAGCTATTGAAATAAATAGTAAACAATCACATAAAAAAATCAAACCAATACTTATGCATTGTTTTCATTACTTAGCACACATTAACATTTTATCTTCCCAACAATCCTGGAGGTTGTTATTATGTCCCTGTTTCAAAGATGAGGAAAATGAAGTTCAGACGGGTTAACTACCTTGGCCAAGATTATCCATCCAAGTAGAAATGCAGCTGGCCGTCAGTGTCCAGATTTTGTGTTCTCAGCCTTTTCATATTACGTCTTTGTGATTCTAGGAATACAAACATTGCTTGTAGTGCCCCATTTTTCTTTTGCTACAAGATCTATTTTATCTAGAATGATAGATCAGAAATAAGATTACCAAAGAGCAAGACAAAAAAAAATAATAATCAGGGCCAAATGCTTGACACCAGAAGCCCAATCTAGTTTCAGAAGAACGTGAAGAAACTGTTGTCGCACTAGATATTAATACCAGTTTTGGATCCCACTAATCAGACATCAACACTTTGTATCATTTGCAAGGGCCTCGTGCTGGAGAAGTGTGCATCCTTTGCTGGTGACAGTTCTGGATAAGCCTGCTCTGACCCCAAAGCAGGGGGTTTTGACCTCATCAAAAACAGATTCCACTTATCACATTATCTCCTAGTGCAAGAGGCTCAATCTCTGCTACAGACTCACCCTACAAGGAAATGCAACTGCATTTACAGTATGAGATCACTAAGAAACCTGCTCTTAGCCAAAGACCCATTTACTCTCCTCTCAAAACTCAAATATGAACAGCACTATGGCAAGCAGTACCCAACAGCATCAGCTACAGGTAAAGTCTTATGTATCACCGTGAGAGGGCTCTTCCAGTGTAGAAGCCCCACTCTGTTGGAGAACTTTTCCCCTGAGAACATACTCAGCTCAGTCTGCAGAACATGCCAGTTGGGTGTCTCATAAAGAAAGAAATAGAAAAAAGTGATGAGACCCCTAAGTGCTCCAGCATCTGACTGACAAGGACTAAGAGACCTCCAACTAGCTCCCTATAAAAGAAATGAGCATAGATGATAAAGCTAAAACAGGATCACCAAATAGAGCTTTGTCCCCAACCCTCTCTGAGAAACCCTGAATGGGTAGACTGGGCCACATTTCAAATGGTCTTGCTTTGACTGGTCTAGATTGACCTAAGCAGCCAGAGTCAAAAACCATTTGAGTGGCTTGCTTGTTCATTGCCTTTAGGCCCATATACTCTCTTAGTCTTAAAGATGTCATCAGGGGTAAGAAGAGACAAGGAAAGATAAGTCTGCAGGAAAACACATCCCAATGGGGGAAATCTTCCCCCTAAGATCCTCAGTATTTATCTAACGCTACCTATGCTAAGGCCTTCCTAGAGCAGAGAGGAAGAAGAAGCCTCTGAAGCCCCCACTTTCTGCGTTAAGAAAGGGAGCATCCCCGGGAGCCTGTTCCAGCTGGAACACACACGGGAGACCGCCTCATGGAGAAAGGTCAGGAAGGAAGAAGAAAAAACCCAAAGACTTGAACAATGAACAGAAGTGGTGAATGTCTTCCCATCTTCTCCTTTACTCGATTTTTGTGAATAACAGTAATAAAATTAGAAATGAAAATCTTTAAAGAAAATGTCAGCACCAAGGACAGTGCTCATTCAACTACTTGGATGGATGCATGCTCCTAACCCAAGAAAAGCCAGGCTTCCAGAACAGATTCAGGATCCTATACCTACACTGGATCAAAAAAGCTAGTAAAATTTTCGGTGCAGTTTCCAGACACCTGACAGCTCTTTTTTGCTAAGGGGACAGGAATGATCTGACAGTTGCTCAGACACAACCATGAAGTTTCTCTGTTATGTTCCACAATGTCTGGAAACAAATCCTATAGAGACCAATCAAAAACACACAGCACCTAGGAAATTATGCAGACTTTCCTTTATTCTTTGGCATGGCTAACCTTTACAGAATACTTACTGTGTTCAGGTACTGTTTATATATTTTAGCTCATTTAGTCCTCCCTGGGTCAACAAGTCAGACCAAATGGGGAAGAAAACTGCCTTTCTAGCAAGAGTCGTGATCTGAACAGGTAATCCATGGCTATATGAGACTATCTCATTTTTTTATGTTTATTTATTTTTGAGAGAGAGAAAGAGAGCTAGTGATGGAGGGGCAGAGAATGAGACAGACAGAGGATCCAAAGCAGGCTCAATGCTAACAGCAGAGAGTCCGACGCAGGGCTTGACCTCATGAGCCATGAGATCATGGCCTAAGCTGAAGTCAGACGCTTAACTGACTGAGACACCCAGGCGCCTGAGGCAATCTCATTTTAGAGGATTATGTTCCATCCTTGGTGCCACATTTTAAGAAAGTCTCTACCTGTACTAAGAACACATCTCAGTAAAAGTGACTCCATCTCCTACATGAAAGAACAGACAGGCTAAATCGGAGCCACGTTAGCAGCACATTGACACTGATATTCAAACAGAATCTTTACCTACCTTATTATATCTGATTAGACCTACTTATACCTTCTCTATCTCTGCAAAAGAAGAATTCAGAAATATTTAAGGCAAAACGCCCACCCCTGGTTTATTTATGAACTAAGGTCTGTCTCCACTGAGCCTGCATTGGAGAAGGAATTACTTTTCTCTTTTCCTGAGGGACATCATTAGCATAGTGGTAATTAATGAATGGCAGCAGCCAGAGTTTGGTAAATTATTAATGGTTTCAATCATCCAGAGAGCAGACAGCCTTGTGTGCAGTTGTCCTTGGTGACAGCATGGCAGTGCCCTGGGGAAACAGAGACGACGGACAGAAAACCAGGGCCGAGTGTGTGTAGCTCTGCATACACAGATTCAGACTTTCTCATCCAAACAAACCGGGTTTTCATGCAGACGTGTTCATGGATTAAAACTGGGAGCAGGTCCCTCTGGCATGTGGTGAATGTTACCAGATTCTCCTTATCAAATGGCTAAACAGAAATTAGGCCTGGTCCCAGGGACCTGTTGAAAAGTTGAGGAGGAGGAGGTCTTTTACAGCAACCACAGAGATTTGGGGTTAGAGGGTAAAACTGAGAACTCATTAGGAGATCAGTGCCAAAGTGTGATTGGAGAGCTTATGCAAAATAGGTTATTGGAGCCAAAGGGGGATGGAAACAAATGTCAGAAGCCAAAATACACAGATAAAAGGAATTATAGGCAGTCTAAAAAAATGAGAGTGACGAGCATCATATAGGAACAGTTAAAAGAAGAGATGACACAGGCAAATTCCAAGGAAGAAGGATTCAAAGCCACTGCAGGCATCGTTCTCCCTCCGTGAGTTTACTTATATGGGTTCCACTTAAACAGAGCTGTCTTGTTACATAAAATCAAAAGCTCCTTGAGGGTGGCAATTTTTACTGTTTTCTTCTCTGCTATCTCCCTAGAACCTAGCACAGTGCCAGACATAGTGTAGGCACTCAAAAATATTTGTTGACTAATGAATAACAGGATGAATAAATGGTTGTACCTGTCTTACCATGCTAGATATTAGATAGAAAAGACGTGCTGAGGCCACTCCTTTCATCTTGGGTCTCTGCGCCTTTCACAGACTCCCAACATCGTGATCCCTGTGGTCTGTAGGGGCCTCTGTGAGGGGGGCCTAGGGAAGGTTTTGCCATTTTCAGTGGAAAACAAGCGGCGGTAACTAATATGATGACTGTGTACTTTGGATCCGGGTTTGCTGAAACTTTTTTTATAGTAAGACATCGACTGCTTAAGAAATAGCATGTTTTCATTAATCCATTAAACAGATGTGAAAGGGAGCATTTTAAGAGATATAATACATTAGAAAAATGAATCAAACTCTTGAATTCAACACACTCGATATTTTGTAAATAAACTTATGGAATGAAAAAAAGGTCTTAATAAGTATTTATCAAGAAAATCACATCAATTGTTACTGTAGCAAAGAATTTACTGAACAATTTGTTGAAGATCAGAAAGAGAGGTTTCCAATATACACCACCACACCAGCAAACAATTGATTAAATGCTCACTTGATCTTTATGTTCTTTCCCTAAATTCCTTTTCCAAATGTCTTCTCCTTCGACCTTTCTCCCCAGCACAGCACAAAGGCACTCTTGCTTACTTGCTCTATCTATATCTCTATCCCTGTCTCTTTCTCTCTAAGTGAAAATTTTTTTTAAAAAACCAAGTTCTATTAGTGCATAAATATAAAAACCAAAATGATTGCTCTTATAATCATGATACGACTTAAGGAATGAGAGATGCCACTCCCACATGGCATCTCAGAGTCTTTGGTGCTGTTCCACCCTTTGGGGTGTATGTTGAGCCTTTGAGATCTCCAGCCAGAGACAGGCTTTAGCAAAGTGTGAGGTAGATAAAGCTAGTCCTAGTGTCTCCCTTTTGGGGTCCTGATACCTCAGCCTCTCAACAGTCCTCAAAAAAGAGAAGGTGAAAAATCCATAAAAACAGAAGCAGGAGTAAAAGAATGGTCTGTACCTCAGGAGCATTTGTTTTTCATACCAGTACCTGAAGACAAAAGAGTATGGAGGAAGCTCCATTTGTGGGGACTGATCTAGTAATTAGGTTATTTACAAATAAAACCAAATCTATGAATTAGATTCACAGACTCAGGACTCAGAGAGAAAAGATCAAGATGAAAAGGAAAAGGGATATAGTTCACATAACAGATATGAGAGATTCTATATTTATATAAAAGGAATCCCAGAAAAAGAACTAAACGTTCACCAGAGAAATAATAAAGAAATGAGAGAAATATCTACACTTCACCTAAGAAATCTTTACTCTTTCAGTCAAAAGGACTCAGTGAGATTCAAGAAAGAATATGGAGAAAGACCACCTACACCAAGGCACCCTGGGTAAGATTTCTGAAGTTCAAATATAGAAAATAACATCTAGTCAGATATTAAAGAAGAAACAAACATTTGTAAAAAAAAAAAATGACAATTATAGTAAAAGGTGTCCCTTACTTAGTCCAAAGCCAGAAAAGAGAAGATCAACAGCATGAGAAGAACTTTCTGTATCTATATCTAAAAAGTATGTTCCCTGTGAGAGTAAAAATAAATGCAAAATCAAGTATGCAAGGATTCAGAACCATAATACCCAAGTACCAGTCCCCCAATAGTTACCTGAAGAAAGATTCCAATGAAGTGGAAAAAAGAGCTTAACAATTAGGACCAGTTACGGAAAAATCAATGATAAGTAATAAATCAATGAAACTTAGAATTAAGATAACAAAAGCATTGGTTGCCATATGGTTGACAAGCTTAATCCAAATATTAACAAATTATCCCTAAAGTGAAAATATAGAAAAATATAAATAAAGAAAAACCTGAAAAGATACAGCTAGCTTCCAAAACGAAGATAAGTATCCCAGTGGACCAGAAATCCAATGTTGGGAAAAGACTGAAGCTGGGAAGTTGCTTGACTCAGGTCAGACGCTGGCAATGGCAGATGAGAGTTTGGCTTCTACAGGGTAAAAGGAGTAAACCTGATCCAAAGCAGAAGCTGAAGCGGAGCTCTTCTAATCATAAAACAAGCCAACATTTGTTTTAATTGCCATAGAAGACTGCCTGGGTCTAGAGTTTATAGGAAGTCATAAACCCAGGGAAGGAGGTCAGGTCTATGGCCTAGGAAACAGGTACTAAATTCAACACTGGCTGAATCCCAGAGTCAATGCTCAGAAAACAGCTGGCAGGAAAGATACTCAACCAACTGACTATCTCCAATTACCACTCACCAGGAGACCCATTCTGGACTGGAAGCCTGAGGGGCTTAGGAGAGGTAACACAAAAGATTACTCAAGTTCTACTTTGATATTTAAATTTAGCCTTTAGTTAATCAAAATTACAAATTCAAAAACTTAGTTCTTCCTTGTCCTGTTCTAAGATCTTTTTATACCCATCCTACCTACCTGGATTTAAATTAAGCCCAAATGGAATCTCTTTGTGTCTTGTCTTTCTCCATAATTCTGAGGTCATTTAAAATCATTAAAGAAATGGAGTTTGTAATCAAAATTTCCCACTGACAAAAGATTTGACCGAATGTCCACTGATGATTCTTCTTTACAAACTATTTCAAAGGACCAGGAAAGCAGAGAGAAAACAAACTCATTAATGTGTTTTTGGAAGCTACTTAGCCTACTATCAAAATCAGAAAATGATAAGACAAGAAAAAAAATTACAAACCAAACTTTCTTTAGAAACAGACAAAAAAGTTTTAGTTTACATTTTAACAAATCAAAGCCAAAATGTATTATAAAATGTTATAACTAAGTAGAATTTCTCCCATAAAAGGAAAAACGTCATTAGAAAATCTATCAGTTGAGGCACCTGGGTGGCTCAGTTGGTTAAGTGTCTGAATCTTGATTTCAGCTCAGGTCATGATTTCATGATTCATGAGATCGCCCTGCATAAGGCTCCGTGTGGAGGCCTCTTAGGATTCTCTCTCTCTCCCCGCCCCTCTCTCTCTCTGCCTCTCTCCCACTCATGCACTATTTCTCTCGCCCTCTCTGTAAATAAATAAACCTTTAAAAAAAATCTATCAATAAATATACTGTGTCATGAAGACAAGGTGAACTACCAAGAAGCACAAGCAGCATGGGGGGAGAAACTCATGGTGGAAACAAGAGCAAGAGCAGGTATGTGGTTTTGTTGCTCTGCATGCTCAGGGAATAGAAGAATCAGATATTAGATCCTTAGGTTGTGGGAAGCATCAGCCACACACCTGGCAGGTCAGGAACTCTGGCTTTAGGACATGGCGGAAGTGCAGACTCCAGTTCTGATGGTCCACCTCAGTATTCCACCAAGACTGATTGCTCCACCACCGGCATGTATCTATGAAGCTCTGCAGGAGGGTGACTGCTTCTCTAGGATGAGGATTAAATCAGATTATTAATAGATTAAGAAAAATAAGGACACCCGGGTGACTCAGTTAGTTAAGAATCTGATGTTGGCTCAGGTCATGATCTCACGGTTTGCTGGTTCGAGCCCCGTGTCGGGCTCTGTGCTGACAGCTCAGAACCTGGAGCCTGCTTCAGATTCTGTGTCTCCCTCTCTCTCTCTGCTCCTCTCCTGCTCACACTCCATCTCTCTCAAAAACGAATACACATTTTAAAAATTTTTAAGAAAAATAGAATTATATTAGTAAATGCAGAGAAAAAAACTACGAATTCCCATACTCATTTACGTTTGCAAAATAAAAGCCTATCAAAACAGGAATAGAAAGAAAATTCCTTAACCTAAGAAAAAGCATGTATTTTTTTTTTAAGAGAGAGAGAACACACTGGGGAGATGGCCAGAGGGAAAGAGAGAGATAATCTAAGCAGGCTCCATGCTCAGCATGGGGCCCAATGGAGGGGGACAGGGCTTGATCCCATGACCCAGAGATCATGACCCTGGCCAAAATCAAGAATTGGACACTTAACCAACTGAGCCACCTTGGCGTCACCCTTTTATTCATTTATTTATTTTTAAATTTAAGAGCATGCATTTTTAAAATGACTGAACAGGGGTGCCTGGGTGGCTCAGGCAGTTCAGCGACCAATTTCAGCTTAGGTCATGATCTCACAGTTTATGAGTTCCAGTCCCATATTGGGCTCTGTGCTGACAGCTGAGAGCCTAGAGCCTGCTTTGGATTCTGTGTCTCCCTCTCTCTGCCCCTCCCTTACTCAGGCTCAGGCTCAGGCTCTGTCTCTGTCTCTCTAAAATAAACATTTAAAACTTTTTTCATAAAAAAAATAATAATAAAAATGACCAAACAAAATAATTTCCTATGAAACTTTAGAAGCACTGTCTCTGAAGTCTAGGATAAGAATGTCTACCATCACCCCTATACCACTGACCTACTGATAGGTCAACATAGTAAAATAATAAGTAAAGGTATAAGAATTAAAAAGGAAGAGAAAACTCTCCTTATTTTCAGATAATCTGATTGTCTCCATAGAAAATTCAAAGAAATATATTAAAATACTTAGAGCCAATAGGAAAACTCAGGAACATTACAGGATTTCATCAATATATAAACATAGTATAGAGCATTCGTATATATCAATAAACCAATTATAAAATATAATAGAATTAAAACACATACCTGTCAGCAACAAAAATTTAGAATCCAAATAATAAATCTAAAACTTTAAAAAGTTTAAAACCTAATAAATCCAAAACCTATATGAAGAATATTATTAAAGTTATTTATTGAAAGACATTTTTAAAGATCTAAATAAGTGGAGAGACCATACCACGTTAATGAATCAAAAGATGAAATAAGGTCAACAGTTTAGTTCTTTCCATTATTAATTTGTAAGTTCAATCCAATTCCAAGCAAGCCCTGTGCTTGCCTCCCTCTGGTGAAGCCACCTCTGGACTGGGATCCAGAAAATCCCAGAGAATCTCCAGGTCCCTTATATACTCAAAACCTCAGCCTCCCCGCTGCAAGCATCCGTGCCTGTTCCCTTTCTCTGGCATAAACCATCCTCCCAGCTGGTCAGACACCTAATTCCATAAATTGCGATGAGTTCAATAGTTTCCACACCTTTAGATTTTCCAGACCAGTCAAGTTCCCCCCAAAGTTCTAACACCTCAAAACAAAAATGCTTAATTTCCTTTGTTAATGGAAACATTAGGAAAACAACTGTCATCCATTTCCACTATTATTTCATAGAAGAAAACTTATTTTAGCACTGAAAATGTAGGTAGTATATATTTGAAAAAAATGAATTTTATTATATATAAGTTATAACTCAATAGAGGTATGTAGGTATGCTCTTAAAATGTAGCTGCACTGAACTGGGAATTAGATCAAACTAGATATATTTAGCTTTGGTCTCCCTGACCCCACGCCACTTTACCATAGATGAGGGAAAACACCGTCATGGACAAGAAGAGTTTGGGAAAACTACTGCTTCAGACTCTTCCTGGACAACATCGCCTGCATCCTTCCTGTCCATCCACATTGCCTGTATCTATCCAGGCCTTCATCACTTCTTCTCAGGACCACTGTAGTGTATTCCTGCCTGCTCTTTCTCTGGTCCCCCTTTCTGGTCCCTTCTTTAGTGGGGTATCAGAATGAGCTTCCTAGGGCCCAACTCTGATTATACCCTAGAGCCATTAGGAATAAAGCCTTGGTCCCTTTACCCACAACCTTAACTCCATGTTCACCATTTTATAGCCTATGGACTCAGCTCTCAGGTTATTTCTAACTGCATTCTTTTCCTTCTGCACTTTCATTCACAATATTTCCCACATCTTAAACAAGATTTCCCCCATCTTCACATTTAAAAATATTACACACTTCTCAAAGAACACTCAAATACCATTTTTGTCTACAGTCCTTGATAATTCATCACTGTGCCTCCTAAGTTCATCTTCCTCTCTTTCTAATCCTTAGCATGTTTTATGAATCTGTCACATTCTAGTAGAGTTTGTCTATCATCAATTTCTATACTGTGTGTATATTATTATTAAACAGAGAATTTGCTAAACCTTCTTCTCAGCAGATGAGTTTATATCCTACTTCCCTTAGAAAACAGAAGCCATAAAATAGCTGCCCCCAACATCTTTCCAACACATGTGTAAAGTCCCCTGTATCTTCATATATCATGTGATCTTCTGCCTTCTCCTTCCTTCCCAAAGCTATCTTTTTCCTGGCTCTGAATCCCACTTTCTCATCCTTGATAAGAGCCTCACTTCATGCATTACCTCCTCTTTTTTCTACAGGTTTAACCTCCTTCTTGTTGCTGATTCCTCTTCTCAGTAATTCAGGGAACACCAGTTAGAACTACTTAGTAAACTATTCTTAAGCCAAAATAGTTATGCTCATATATCCTCAAGACAAGAGCACCTACAGGGCGCCTGGGTGGCTCAGTTGGTTGAGTGTCTGGCTTCGGCTCAGGTCATGATCTCACGGTTTGTGGGTTCAAGCCCCATGTCAGGCTCTGTGCTGACAGCTAGCTCAGAGCCTGGAGCCTGCTTCAGATTCTGTCTCTCTCTCTCTCTCTCTCTCTGACCCTCCCCTGCTCATGCTGTCTCTCTCTCTCTCTCAAAAATAAATAAAACATTAAAAAATTTTTTTTAAAAGACTAGAGCACCTACATCTACAAAGGCAAGGGAAACAAATTATAAACATACATTAGCCAGGCAAGAAACAATTATATGTATCCATCTATTCATTCATCAGTGAAATAAAGAATACCGAAAGCTGACACCAGAACCAGAACCCTCCTTATTCTCAGTCTTTATTTCCCTTGAGATATTCCTAATCTCCAAACATCTGTGACCCAAAGACCTATTTACAGAGAAAGCCACTTAGACCTCTCTTATCTGATTATTCATTTTCTAAGAGACCATGGCCTCAATCATGTCAACGTAAATTCAAAGATAAATAAATTCAAAGAACTTATCATGGTTTGTCATTTTTATTTGTTTCTTATTATCTATTCTCACAAAAGGTTATAAATTACTTGATTGTAGACCCCCTAAGAACAAGGATTCTGTCTATCTTGTTTATCATTATGTTCTAAATACCCAGCACATGGAAGGCACTCAAAAAAGTATAGAATGAATGGGATCATATAAACAACTAGCTCAGCACTGCAGTGGTTCTAGTGTTGGTCACTTAAAAGAACCATCTGAGGACCTTATTTAAACCCCACATTCCTAAATAGTCTTCCCTAACTATACTTCCCTGTCAAAGAAAAACCAGAGTTGGACAGTAGTTAACGTCATATAAATAGATTCTGTTCAGGACTACTGCAATAGGAGCAAAGAGACTCAGTATAGTACAGGGCTCAGTTCCTAATATAAAACGAGCAAGTAAGAACTTATAGCCAAGAGGCAGGGTAGTGGGTCAGTGGATGGGAAATTACCAATTGGAAACATCAGGAGTCAGGAAATTTCAGTTAAACGACCAGACAGGATCTTTGCTAAAGACAGGCCAGAATGCTCAGACATCCCCTAAGGGAGATAGAAGTGTAAAATGAGAAGGATGGGGGACTCTTGATAAATTGATTTAGCAGGGTTCTTGCTAAAACTGGATTTTATAAGGAAGTGCACAGATAGGCCTAGAAGAGGGTTCAGGAGTCTGACTCAAGTTGATCAAGAAAGAATCTTTGTCAATACCCAGAATCAGATGTACCATTATCAGTGTTGTAAGGGGGGTGGGGGGGGGGTGCCTAGGTACACCAGGTGTCCCTCAAAGGCCTCCAGATTCTGACATAGGGTGAAGGGTGTAACATCAGCAATTACTGTAGAAGGGGCAGTGGTTGTGTGTAGTTGAAAAAAGTCCTCTGGTAACTCTTACCCGTCACCTCTAAGCCCCGTGAGAACCACTGCTCTACACGCACCAGTCCTATGCCTGTAATGTTCTCCAGATCTTCAGATACAGATGCCTGTCGATGCTCAGATCCCTGATCCTTCAGCCAATTTTAGAAGATCTTTGGGGCTCATCCATGGGTGACTGCACATGAATAACTACTTTTCTCATTAAAATTTTTTTAATATTCAACATTCTTATCCTCTACCACAGAGACCTTCAGTCATTAAACATATTAAAACATTCTATTTGAAGAGGAGATCTAATACTGATTAAATGAAAAAGCAAGCTTACTTCTACCAAGGCACTTCGGATTAAATGTTGCCATCATTAGTAGAGAACGCCATTACCATCATGAACTTAAAACTTGGATCCCCAGACAACACTTTTGGAAAAAGCCTTTTCATACCCAGTCCTCAGATTCCTCATCACCAATTCTCCATAAGTCCATATCCTTTAGTCAAATTGAACAAGAAAGAAAAGGGTGATATAGTAGAATTAGGGGTGAAGGAGTTAAAGGGGTTTGGAGCAGAGTTCTTATTCCTATCTTTGAACCTTGAAGTCCACCCGCAGCTCTTTCTTTTGGAAAAGCATTCCAGGCTGTAATCGGAAGCAATGCTCAGTGTTATCCCCAGGTGTCCTGCCTGTGCACTGATCAATGATTAAAGCAATATCCTGATCTTATTTAAGAATGACACAAGGAAACCAAAGTGGGAGGTATCACAATCCCAGACTTTAGCCTCTACTACAAAGCTGTCCTCATCAAGACAATATGGTTTTGGTACAAAAACAGACACATATACCAATGTAATAGAAGAGAGAACTCAGAATTGGACCCACAAATCTATGGCTAATCTTTGACAAAGCAGAAAAGAGTAGCCAGTGGAAAAAAGACAGTCTCTGCAGCAAATGGTGTTGGGAGAACTGGACAGCAACATGCAGAAGAATGAAACTAGACCACTTCCTTATAGCATATACAAAAATAAACTCAAATGGATGAAAGACCTAAATGTAAGATGGGAAACCATCAAAATCCTAGAGGAGAAAGCAGGGAACAACCTCTTTGACCTCAGTCACAGCAACTTCTTACCCAACATATCTCCAAAGGCAAGGGAATTAAAAGCAAAAATAAACTATTGGGACCTCACCAAGATCAAAAGCTCCTGCACTGCAAAGGAAACAATAAAACTTAAAGGCAACTGACAGAATGGGAAAAGATAGTTGCAAATGACATATTGGATAAAGGGCTAGTTTCCAAAATCTATAAAGAACTTACCAACTCAACACCCCAAAAACAAATAATCCAGTGAAGAAATGGGTAGAAGACATAAATAGATATTTTTCCGAAGAAGACATTCAGATGGCCAACTCAGCATCACTCATCATCAGGGAAATACAAATCAAAGCCACACTGTGATACCACCTCACACTGGTCAGAGTGGCTAAAATGAACAAATCAGAAGACTATAGATGCTGGTGAGGGTGTGAAGAAAGGGGAATCCTCTTGCACTATTGTTGGGAATGCAAACTGGTGCAGTCACTCTGGAAAACAGTGCAAAGGTTCATCAAAAAATTAAAACTAGAACTCTCCTATGACCCAGCAACAGCACTGTTAGGAATTTACCCAAGGGATTCAGAAGTGCTGATGTAGAGGGACACATGTACCCCAATGTTCATAGCAGCACTTTCAACAATAGCCAATTCATGGAAAGATCCTGAATGTCCATCAACCAATGAATGGATAAAGAAGCTGTGGTATATATACACAATGGAGTACTACTTGGCAATGAGAAAGAATGGAATCATGCAATTTGCAACACCATGGATAGAACTGGAGGATATTATGCTGAGTGAAATAAGTCAGTCAGAGAAGGACAGATATCATATGTTTTCACTCACATGTGGATCTTGAGAAACTTAACAGAAGACCATGGGAAAGGGAAGGGGGAAAAAAACAATCACAAACAGAGATGGAGGGAGGCAAACCATAAGAGACTTTTAAATACAGAGAACAAACTGAGGGTTGATGAAGGAAGGGGGAGAGGGGAAAGTGGGTGATGGGAATTGAGGAGGGCACTTGTTGGAACGAGTACTGGGTGCTGTATGTAAGCCAATTTGACAAAAAAATTATATTCATAAAAAACTAAAAATGACAAAAAAAAGAGAATGATGCAAATGGGAACAGTTGAGAGACTCAAGAATGTGGTCAGGATTTTAACCTAAATATTTTCTGGAAAAGTAGCAGACAATGAAACCGTTAAAGAACTCTAGGTAGCTTTTCAAGACTAAAATGTAACACATTTCAATCACAACTAAGCCTGTCATAGGAATTCAAATCGCACTGTGACCCCCCAAAATACATTGACACCCCAGTGAGCTAATTTCTATTAAAGAAAGAAGTGCTTTCTAGGGAATGTGCGAGTCCAAACAACCTGTTCAATTGCCCAGAGTGACATGGAAGGAAAAGGCGAATAAATCTTGGGAATCAGAGGACTTAGAGTTGAAATCACAATTTAAGATTATGTGACCTGACCAAGATGACTTTCATCATTTTTCTTGGCCTCTACTTCCACCTCTAAAAAATGTACTAATATTTATCTTGCAAGATTATTAAGAGAATGAACCATGCTAATAGTAACAATTAGAATACTGCCAATAGCAATTGTGTATGAGAATATTTTCTATCGGCACACTCTATCTCCCAGGAAGCAGTGGAGGAACGCTTCTTTTTCTCTTTTTAATTTTTTTAACTTTTTAAATGTTTATTATTTTGAGAGAGAGTGTGGGGATGTGGGGGTGTGTGTGCACGTGTGCACGTGTGTGTGTGTGTGTGTGTGTGTAAGAGTGGGGGAGGGGCAGAGAGAGAGGGAGACACAGAATCTGAAACAGGCTCCAGGCTTGGAGCTGTCAGCACAGAGCCCAACGCATGGCTCGAACCCACGGACTGTGAAATCATGACCTGAGCCAAAGTCAAATGCTTAACCAACTGAGCCACCCAGGCGCTGCTGGGATGTTCCTTTTTAATGCTTATATTATGCGGGAATCTTGCAAATTTGCATTGGGAAACTGTAAGCACCTGTTTTCCTCTTGATGCTGTTTATTTTTATTTATTTTTTCTTTTATAGTTTATTGTCAAATTGGTTTCCATATAACACCCAGTGCTTATCCAGACAAGTGCCCTCCTCCATGCCCATCACTCCCTTCCCCTCTCACCCTCCCCCATCAGCCTGTTTGTTCTCAGTATTCAAGAGTCTCTCATGGTTTGCCTCCCTCCCTCTCCCCAACTATTTTCCCTCTTTCCCTCCCCCATGGTCCTCTGTTAAGTTTCTCCTGTTATACTTATGAGTGAAAACATATGGTATCTGTCCTTCTCTGCCTGACTTATTTCATTTAGCATAACACCCTCAACTTCCATCCACGTTGCATGAATGGCCAGATTTCATTCTTTCTCATTGCCATGTAGTACTCCATTGTATAGATAAACCACATCTTCTTGATCCATTCTTGATGCTGCTTCTTAAATGTTGTTTACTCTGGTTTAAACCCTCAGAAATGTGACCTCGGTAAGCGCTCAAAAAACATTTAAAAATTACTAACCTTTACCAAAGATTTTTATATTTCTTCAGTTGACTCTACCACCTATCAGTTTTCATTTGTCCTCCTCAAAACTAGTTACTAAAATGACTATTTTTCCTTTGAACACAGAATTTTTCCAAGTTTATATATTAAGCAGTGGGAATGATTGGGTCTCACACCCTTAAAGCACCTAATACAGCTATTTCCCTTCCTTTAGATTAACCATCCCCAAAGAATCCATTTTTTATCAATGAATATTTACTAATAAAGGAGTAGCCAAAAAGTCTCAATTTTTTGAACTGCATTTAATGAGGCTAAGTCCGAAACTATTTATCTTTTATTGGTCTTATGTGAAAATTAAGGGGAAAGAATATGTGAAAATTAAGGAAAGCCTCTACTAAAGGCTTTAATAAACAATATCACATCAGCTCAACTCCAACCATCTCATGCATACACACACACACACACACACACACACACACACCCCACAACCCCTCCCCCGCACACACACACCACTGCAATTAAAGAAAAATAGAGTGCTCCAAAGCTTGTGTGGCAAACTCCTAATTAATGATGAAAACTTCTTGGAGCGAAGGTGCTATTCTCCCAACAGACTGCTATTTTTAAAATCCATCTCTCTGAAAACAACAGCATGATTAATTCCACCATTCTTACTTACATTACTTACAACATAGAAACAATGATGCCGTAAGAGCAATTATTAAAAACACTTTATTATGTATAATTTGTACATGCTGCAATTTGTGTCATTTGGGGTTATTTTCCAGGTTGTGATGTCACCTACGAAGAGTAACTAAATCTAATGTTCACCCTGCCACACCACATACAAAAATACAGTTTTCAAAGCAAAGTTCCCCTTCTTTACACAAAGATGGGTAAGAGTTTGTCAGATGAATAAGAACACTTTGCACATGAATCAACACCGTACAAGGCCTTACCCTTCACACGGAAACATCTAATGTATTCTTTTATTTGAAAACAGCAGGACAAGAGCCCCTTTAACCCTCAGAGGGAGACACAAACTTTGTTGCTAAAGCCAAACCCCAGGGATGAAGGTGTGGTCCTCTCGGGGGAGGTGGGGCCGTGGGGATTCACGGAGGAGGGCGAGAGCCTCACAAGCACTTCAAAAGGAAGGAATTGCAGGTGGTTCCTCGGGGACAGTCGCAGAGCTTCCCAATCCTCGCTCCTTTCCGCACTGCGCACCGCTCCCCAGCATGGCACTGCAAACAACACAAGGCGCGGTCTTCCCACATATACAAACCCAGGCTCCTAATGGCCACATCTCCCATCAACACTGTTTCTGACCCCTGGGAGTGATAGGGGCAACCTACCACCATCACCAGAGGTCCAAGTATAGTCAGGCCTGAAACACAGAGAGCCTTGTGCTTACATTGTCAGTGAGAGAACTTAAAAGGAAAGGTAAATTATTGAGCCCTTCCCACTTTACTTCACTTTTTTTTTTTTTTTTTTTGGTGGGGGAGACACATTTACTGGTTCCTTTGGTAGTTTATCCAAAAGAAAGAAAATCAACCAGACATTTTTCTAAGAAATAAACAATAGACCTATTTCTCGCAATCTCTACCCACTGCTTTCAGCCTCCTCAGCCCAAAGAAGGAATGTGTGTGTGTGTGTGTGTGTGTGTGTGTGTGTGTGTGTGT